>RDPX01000075.1:1167197-1177468 GCA_003991215.1 Morbakka virulenta
TAGAGGAACGGAATTGAAGAGGATATGAGGGCATTAGGAGTGAGGATATGGGACGCTGACGACCGCGCCAAATGAAGGCGATTGATCCGCTGGGGCGACCCCGGACGGGAGCAGCCGAAAGAAGAAGAAGAAGAAGAAGAAGAAGAGTCATCTGGCACGTAAAAATATCAGAATTTTTAAAAATTTGGTTTTGGTACTTGGGGAAAGTTCGGAATTTTCTTATTTAATTGTAATTAGAATATTGCAATGTTGGCCTCAAATACGGCTGTGAAGGACGCAAGTCGAGAGTTTGTTGTGGTAAGACCAGCCGCGTAGCTTGCAAAAATTGAGTCCACTTGAAATAAGATTTACAAGGACCTTACGTTTTTGAGAATGTGCACGTATGTCTACCCATTTCAAAATGCATATGCTATTTACCTTAATCTTGTCCATCTAGGGTTGCCAAAATATCTGAGTATAATTTGGCTTGTTAGCAGATTTTTGACGTTGGGTTATTAGGAGTGTAATGTATTCAACATTGATCTACAGTCATCGCGTACGCAAAGAACATTGGAAGTTTGAGATATTTGTGCTATTTGTTATTGGTAATTCGTTAGGCGATTGGGATTTTTATCGGCAGCAAGATTCAATTTTGGGAAATTCTGTTTTCTGACCCTCTAAATAAACAGACAAAACTAGTTTTTTATATTTATTCGTAATAAGGATATTGTAATGTTGCCCTCAAATAAGAACGTATTCACTGTTCAAACTGATAGTTTTCTTTCATGGGTAGTTAATGGCTTGCACTTAAATCATAGTAGTCTACAAATTTTACTTGCAGCCCATGACTGACTACACTTTACTAAGCGCCAAGCGATACCTTGAAGGAGGTTACTTTGCATATTCCTAAATTCTCGACATAATGCAATGCTAAAAACTAGTTTTTTAGTCTTACGTCTCAGTATTTCTAGTGAGATATCTGGCATAGTTTTTCGTTGACTGGTTTGTTGATGCCAAGTTTGATAGAAGATTGCGAAATCCTTAATTGGCTTTTTAAATTAGGGTCTGACAGCTGAGACCTGTACTTTGTCTTAACGTGCTTCATTTTGGAAAAAAATTGTTCGCAGCGGTAAGTGCTCCCGAAGTAGCTCACACACCTTGTTGCCAATCCTTAAATGTTGGTCAAGCTCTCTTCCTTTGCTACATACAGCTGATAAAAGCGGAGCAGGTTGACTTCTGAATGACCATTTTTTTCGTTCAAAATTGCTTTGCATATCAAGAAGTTCGAGTTGAAATTTACTTGAATAACCGTTTATGTTTACTCTGAATCGATCAGCAAATAATTGAAAGTGGTTTTCGTTCATCCTAAAATGAACAGACAGAATCGTTTCGACGTAGTCGATTGACTTGGCCAACGAACATAAGAAAAGAAAACAACATCCCCAAATTCTATTTCCAAGTCATCCAATATTTCCTTGAATTGGCGGTGGTTGAGAGCATGAGATCGAATGAAATTCACAGCTCTAGCAACAGGTTTCATGACATCTTCAAAACCAAGAACTTTACAGCACAAATTTTCGTCTGATGTCTCTTTACGTTGTACTCTTTTATAACGGCAATGGTTTTACTGCATATCAAACATAGAACATTGTTCTTTCATTCTACTGCAAAATAATCTGCTCCCAAGCTTTCCTTGAACACACGACACTCATTGTCAATTTTACGCTTTTGGCTTTTGGCTCTTATCATCTTTCAAACAACACTTGAATAAAAAACGAACTTCCGAAGCAAATAGAATCACGAGATTATCTTTTTTTGCAAAAATTTGGAGATTAAGTAACAGAATAGAACTCTGATGAAGTTTAATTCTGTGCATACGATTTTTTAAAATGCTTTCCAGAGAGGAAATACAGAAATTTCCACCAATCAACGTAACAGACAAAGACCACGTTTGCACGGCACCGGTGCGATGCATATCACATTGCCAAAACAATTCTGTTCGCGCGCTTTCTTCAAATATAGAGAGAAACAAAGAGAAAAAACAAAAGACAGATTACGTAAATTAACCTGGCTGTCAATATTGCCATCCTCGCTGCGAAACTGGAGTGAAATCGCATCGGCGTGCCCGTTTACACGCAGTCAAAACTACACCTGTGAAAACCGCACCGGTGTGGCTTGCAGTTATCCAAGTGAAAAAGTTTTTCCTGAATCTCACGTTTGACAAAGTTTTATGTTTCATTCAATAAATTCAATATCTGCAGCCACTAGACAATTATATTTGCTAACAAAAAATTATATAATTTTATGGCCTCGCGGGCCATAGGTTGCCCATCCCTGGTTTAATCTAATGGATTTTTTATATGTTAGTGAACCCATCACGTATTTCTGTAAACATTTTTGAGACTTCCGAACCTTACAACGCAAAATACGACTGAGAGTATGGAACTGTGAAGAAAAGACAGGAAAAAGACTAAAACAAGAGATTTATTAGCGATAACTTTTAATTTAAAGCCATTTAAGTCATATGGTGGAGGAAAACACCAAAAAAACCCACAACTTGTCCCATCGTCAGCCTAACGATGGGAGAAGTATCTCTCAAAACGTAGCTTAGAAAAAGCTTACGACTCATGCCATAATAAAGCTTGTACATATGTGGCTTCCTCTGAGCTCATTTTATTATTTATTAATTAGTGTATCCTTTGATTCTGACTAAAGGAAAATACCAGGACAAAAGATAAAATACACCGTCAAACAGAATGTGATTTGTCGCAGTTGTTTTCCTGGTCGAACAATTTAACCAGATTAATATACTTGTTAACTACCGTTTAGTTTGAGTTTGCACGGGTTTACTTGTAGTAAGAAATAAATGGTAATGTTTCGTGAAAAGAACAAGAGGATATTTTTGTGCAGCAGCGACTGATTGGTAGTTGATGAATTACTGTGTGAGAGTTCTGAATATTATAGAAGATTCTGGGGTTTTTTTGTTATTGCTTAAAATTAGTTGTATGTATATACACTAATACATGTACATATATAATGTTATATTAGAAAATATATTATATCGTATCATATTTTATTATTAGAATATATAGAAAGTAGACAACATGCAGAAAACCATTAAATTATATATACGGTCCAATAATTTGTATTTTATTTACAGCCAATATAAACATGATTTTGTAGGTTTCAAGTTGTTTCGTTTATCATGACACTTTTGCTGACAGTCCACGCAACGATACAGGAATTATAGAGTAGGCATGCAGTGAGAAAATAGAAGAACGTTTAGTGTGCTCTTAGAAGCTGGGCCACTTCACGTCAAAGGAAAACTACCGCCTTATATTGAATAACATTTTTACAACAAAGTCGACCTCATAAAGCTGTAAATTAACATGTTTCTAGCGCTTTTCTAAGTATTGATTTGTCAATTGCAAGAGTTTCCAGACCTGAAACCATTCATCAGCTTGAGCAGGCTTAGTTCAGCTGACAGTATCATACTTGGTTAACTATGGTACCCGGCTATTTATAGCCATATAACAGCGTTATGCGTACATATGTACATATATGCTATAGTTCAGACTATTTTTCCGTGATCAAAAATCTAAATCTATTCAGCTTGCAACTACTTGAATGTTAGCACTTCTTGTCTATATACTGCCTATCTAAAAAGTCTAATGGCAGAGCTAAGCATGCTTGTAAACAGAGTATAAAACAGTGATGAGTCAGAATGCTCTGTGTTCTGTACGGGCTACGTGGCTCTCCAAGCAGTCGCTTACAGAAACTAGCAACAGCCTCGGCAATATAAGTTAATGAGGAAATATTGTCATCTTCTTAGAAAACCAACCTTTGCAGGAGTTCTGATCATGGCATCAGCTTCACCAGCCGTCTGCTTCAATTTTTCAGATTACGCTTTATTTATAACTTAAAGACCACTCAAAGAAAATTTAGTTCAGAGTTGAGGTTCCATCCAGGAACAGCAACATTAAAATTAGTTATACAATGTCGTAAATATATTTTGGTGGCCATGTTGATGTTATCTTCTTCAACCTGTCCAGTGTTATTACTACTCTTTAACTCAGTGTTGTCACTTTTTGTTGATCAGGTTCAAGTCAATCTGCACCTTGACCCACAAATTCATGGCCAAGTCTACTTTGCCTTTCCTCGTTGGTTTGACGATGAATTGTATGCTGCCTGGCTTTACACCCCTTTTCCCAATCTTAATATATCTCTTTAATCAGGTCAATTGGGTTCCAGGTAACATCATTCATGGGGTCTTTTCAAAACCAATTTTTACATGGATTTTACAAAGGGTTATAAAATATTAAATGACTATGTTAATTTGCGTAGTAGTTTGAAAATGACAAAAAGTGCAACATGTAACAAAAAGAGTGTCAAGGCAAACAAAAAGTGAAGTGTGTAAAACAACAGTTGGGTATGCAATGTTCCACGGAAATGGACACACTGCATTGGCCAGCACCACTGGAAAAAAAACGGGGTGCGGTTGTGATGTTCAAGCCAAGAAGGTAAAATAGAAAGTGGGCTGAGAGGTAATGGGGTGGCTATGTGAAGTGAAGAAGCTATGATGACGTGAAGGAAAATGTAATAGGGATAGTGATTTGAGAAGCAATTAAAATGGAAAACAAAAACGCAGGTACCTTGACAACAAAGCAGCTATGGCTGAGAGGAAACTGTGCCGAGGATACATAGGATCGTACAAATTGATGGAGAAAAGATTGTCTCGACCTTAACGATAGAAAGAAGATGAACGATGAAAAAAAGATGAAAAAACACAACACGATATTAAAGCTTGGGTTGTCTATCAAATCATCTTTGCTCACTTTTGCTTAGCATTGATGCTGCAACTGGGCTCAACAATAAGAAATCGAAATAACATTTAAGTGTACAGACGACAACTGCTTTTGTTCCTACCTTATTGTTTTCATTTGATAAAATATCAATTATACCTCTCTGTTGTTTAAATCATTACACGATACGAAATATGAATTTTGTATTAACCATGTAAGCGTAAGACTACTCTTTATCAAGTTTCAGGTTTGATATTTTCATAAGGGCATGCATCATGGCGATATGGTAATCTGGCCAACTAATAACTTTGTGTACCTCATGCCCAGTTGTAAATCACTTAACAATTTGATCGGGTTGTGTGGTGTCATCCTAATAAAAGTGTCTTCCAATGCCTTTTATTTCCAAAGGCGTGTTATTAGCTGTGGCTATCCCACCTTGACCGATCCATTTCACATCATATCAAATAGCTCTTCCTAATTCAATGTTTATTTTTCACTCGTCGTTATGAAGCTTTTTAGCTTGCTCTGTCCACATATGTACCCATCTGACACAAGGATTTGACCATATTATCATCGAGTGCTGCCAGGAAACTCAACTGGTCGTCCGTTGTGGAACAAAGCTGCTATTAAAAAGCCAGCGGTGATTTAAAATTTTAAAACACCAATTCTGTTACAATGCTTCTCAACGGAAGAGAAACATGGCTCTCCTAATTATTGTAAATTGTTTGAACTGTACAGAAATGGAGAAAATGAATTGTTGCTTTTATTAATTTTGCCGTTGTTTGGTTTCCTTGTGTACAATCTTTTTATTTTCAAAGTCAACTGTGCCATCCTTTTGTCCAGCAGCATTCGGCTATTTCAAAACACCTTTTAAAGCAGCTCTTTTGCCGTCCTTTTTCCTTATGATTGAAGACGCATTCCAAATTACAATTAAGGGAAACCAGGCAATTTACATTGTTTCTTTCTTAAGCAACACTAGGTCCTTTGGTTTTGCAAATATCTTTCTTAAGATGCGTGTTCTCAAGAACGCACACTGTATATTGCGTTATTGTGTTGTTCAAAACTCCTTAGGTTCTCAGTATTGTTCCTGAGCTAGGGTAGGCATATTTGCTTGAGGTTCCCTTTCTCCCTTCTTCACAATTGGGTCAAGTAGTTCTGTAAGGCTCTAAGGCATGATATCCATTAAAAAAGCGGGCCTTCTGAACGAGAGTGAGTGAGTGAGTAAGTGAGTGAGAGAGAATGAGAGAGAGTGTGTGTGTGTGTGTGTGTGTGAGAGAGAGCGAGAGAGAGCGAGAGGGACAGAGAGGGACACACACACACACACAAGCGCGCGCGGGGGTAGATATTTGATGAAAATCAAGTTTACTATTGCCATCCTGGTACCTCTTCTATTAAAGTTAACATATTATAAGAAAAGGCACAACTTCGGTAGCACTGCATTTAGCAAATAAACCAATTACGTAGGAATTAATTATACCATTAATAAATATAAAACCATAAGTATTGTGGTGTAAAGGAGAATGATAGTCTTTTACTATTTAAATTACACAGTGAATTACGTAAGATTCAACTACCGGACAATTAATATTCAAAATGGGCTATTAATCAAAGCATATCAGGTACAGATAAGTGTTCGAATCCCTTGGCATAAGTCAAGATAACTTTGACAAGCAAGGACCAAAAACTAAAATCTGCCAAGCTGATATGTGCTACTCGATTTGACAATTAAATATTTCTAGTCAGACTATTCATCAAATCTCTCGTTACCAAGATTGATATTGATAGTCAATCGGTTTAAAAAGGTCATTCGACGACATAAAAGCCATTTTCCACGCGGGTGGGGTGAGTCAAGATTACACAACTAGGATTTTGTAATGCAATGCTCACAGTTCTTATTCTCGCTTTCTGCTTTGTGATGTTACTTCTTTTAATGACACCTTTGTTTTGATTAGGTCACAATAATATTTGGCTTTTTAGTTAGGCTAAGGTATACTACTAATAACTAACGTGCAGTTCCGATGAAGCTTTGAAACAAGGATGAAAATAACACTGGTCAACAACACATTTGTTGTCTGTGTTTTTTCGGCTACTTTGGGAAGAATCTAATGCGCTGAATCCAAAAATCACATTGGTTTTGGTCAATCAGGTCAAGGGTTTGAGCTATGGCCACATGTTGTTTTTTTACGTTTTTGTTCACATGTAAGGAGCATTTTAGAAGTTGGTGGGGGTAAAATGCCATGTCGAATAATTGTTTTGTTGGAAATGATGATTTTAATGACAAAAAATATTCAGGTCCGATAGTTCTGCGTGTTTATGTCGAAAAGGGATCAGTTTGAAGTCATAAAACCTCGAAATGTTCAAAAAATTGGTGCAGCAAAGCATAAAGTTGATAGATCAAAACTAAGTTAATTGGGCACCTGGCCCACGAAGTGTATAGAAAACTCCACACGCGCATGCACGGGTGATTTCGCTTCATGTGTGTTACGGAATATTTGCGTTGTCGTACTGGTGGCGCCAAATAAGGAACGCTGTGGGCTGCAGTGGTTGTGTACAGTGGAAGTGGCAACTAAACGTGAACCAGCTGGTTGTAATTTTGTGATAATGTGATACAAAAAAGTTGATTTTCTTGAAATAACGAACTCTGAAGAATGTACAATACCTACATGCACCAACTTATAACTAATTTGTACCTAATTTTGTTTTGCAGGTGAATGAGATGGCGTCGGCCAGAAGATTGTGGAGAAATAAGCCCGAGATGTTCTGCTACATATGTGGAGAATACACCATTGCTCCTAATAGGAAGCCAGTCACAAGTTTCAAAAGGCATGCTTCCCATGCTTTTTTTGGTATTAAACTTGGTGACCAGGATAAAGCTTGGGCGCCACACATGGTGTACAAGGCATGCACCGAGACTCTACGTGGGTGGACCAATGGTAAGAGGAGTCTGAACTTTGAAATTCCCATGGTTTGGAGGGAACCGGCAAACCATGTTACTGACTGCTACTTTTGCGCTGTTGATGTGACTGGGATCAACAGAAAGAACCAGGGCAGCTTTAAATATCCTGATCTTCAATCAGCACGTCGTCCTGTAGCTCATTGTGATGAAATTCCAGTGCCTATCTTCGGAGAACGTCCTGACATTAGTGACGAAGATGCCTCCAGTGTTTAAAGGCACGAAGAAGAAGAAGGAAAAGAAGTGGTTCTTGAAGATGATGCTCCACATCCATTTTCCCAAAAGGAGTTGAATGATCTAGTTCGCGACCTCAGCTTGTCAAAGGACTCTGCCGTACTGTTGGCCAGATTGAAGGAAAAAAACTCCTCTCGAACAGTGCTCGCATCAGCTTCTTCCGCAACAGGCATCAAGAGTGCCTCCGTTCTTTCTCTGAAGAGAAGCACTTGGTGTACTGTGCAGATATTACGCACTTTCTGCTCAAGCTTGGAGTGCCACAGTACGAACCAAAAGATTGGAAACTGTTTAGTGACAGCAGCAAGCGATCACTGAAATGTGTTATGCTACACAACGGCAATCAGTTTGCCTCTATACCCCTGGCTCACTCGACTACACTGAAGGGGAAGTATGATGCGGTGAAGTATGTGTTGGAGAAAATTGGTTATGATCAGCATAAGTGGTTTATTTGTGTTGAACTGAAGATGGTGACCTTTTTGTTGGGACAACAGTCTGGCTTCACCAAGTATCCATGTTTTCTGTGCATGTGGGATAGTAGGGACCGTGCTCACCATTACACGAAGGACTGGCCTGTGCGGGAGGAATTGGTGCCTTGCAAAGAAAGGAACGTCATCAACGACCCTCTGGTGGGCAGAAACATAATACTCTTCCCACCGCTGCACATCAAGCTCGACTTAATGAAGCAGTTCACCAAGGCTCTAGCCAAGGATGGTGACTGTTTCACTTACTTGTGCCAGGATTTTTCAGGATTGACGATGGAGAAGTTGAAACCAGGCATCTTTGACGTTCCTCAGATCCGTCAGCTCATCAGAGATCCAGAGTTCGAAAACTCAATGAACGAAGTGGAACTGGAAGCGTGGAAGGCATTTGTTCTGGTAGTGAAGAACTTTCTTGGCAACAATAAGGCCAGAAACTATGCAGAACTTGTCAACAACATGCTGCCTGCTTTCAGAAACCTGGGCTGCAACATGAGCGTCAAGATGCACTACCTATTTTCACTTATGGACCGGTTTCCTGGGAACCTAGGTTCAATGAGTGACGAGCAGGTGGAGTGATTCCATCAAGACATGAAAACGATGGAGACCAGGTATCAGGGTCGCTGGGACGCAGTCATGATGGCTGACTACTGTTGCACTCTAAAAAGAGACCTCCTTGCCGCTGAGCATTCCAGGAGTTCGAAGAAACGGAAGTTCAAACCCTGAGGTTTAAAAAATGGTAAAGTAACATGCATTTTACATGTAGTTATCTTTATCAATGCCCACCATTCAGTTTACACTAATCGATGTTTCTATCAGATAAACAATATATGTTGGAAGAACATTTTTTTTCTTTTAAAAACATATTTAGGATTATATGTGTTGACAAAAATTAGCTGATAATGCCACAAAAATGTAATAGATTTTGTCACAAGATCTGATTTTTTTCTAATCAACTTGGCACAAAAACCTGACCTAATGGAGAGAAACTGTTGCCATTTCCTGATTCAGCAGTGCAAAAATACCCTAAATCAGTTGAAGAAATCTAGACAACATTCAAAAAGTAACAAATTGTTGCCCAGTGTAATAATTAAAATTAATTGATAATCCTATCGCTTAATGCGCGAAGCTCAGTCAACAGAACAATAGCATTATACCATGTATAACACAATACGAGTGTTGCACTCCATTAAAAAATACCTATCCCAAATATATTTCAAAAGCAATCTTTTCATAAAACAAATTATTACGATAGAAAAAGAAAAGCCAATAATCCAAACACTAAATTCAGCCTTGACACTTCTTTGTATCTATTTTAAGTAGAGGATTCCAGACTAAACACCTACGATACAAGTCAGCATGGAGTACCGCTGCATATTCATATAGTTTAACATTTTATGAAAATAGAGATTTGCTTTGGATCACAACAATACATAATAAAATACAATAATATTGCGCTACAGGAAATTAATCATAATTATATTTGAAAATAAATTTTCCGAATATATTTTAAAAGTAACCACCAAAAAAAACCAACTACTATCATCCATTAGAATAGGTGGGTGAATGGACCAGTAAATAAGTGGTTGGATAGGTTACATAGGTAAATAGATGAAAGAATGGATGGGAGGATGGGCCGATGGACGGACGGATGGATGGATGGATGGATGGATGGATGGATGGATGGATGGATGGATGGATGGATGGATGGATGGATGGATGGATGGATGGATGGATGGATGGATGGATGGATGGATGGATGGATGGATGGATGGCTGGATGGATGGATGGAGGGGTGGATGGATGGAAGAATGGATGGATGGATGG
>RDPX01000075.1:1177953-1204323 GCA_003991215.1 Morbakka virulenta
GGATGGATGGATGGGATGGATGGAGGGGATGGATGGAGGGAGGGAGGGGTGGATGGACGGATGGATGGATGGATGGATGGATGGATGGATGGATGGATGGATGGATGGATGGATGGATGGATGGATGGATGGATGGATGGATGGATGGATGGATGGATGGAAGGAATGAAGAATGAGTGGCTAGATGGCGAGGTGGCTAAATAGACAGATGCATGGGTCTGTGGACGTCACATGAAATAAAACACAAAGTCTGATAAAAAACTATTAGCACAATGTAAAGAAATAATGTGTAGCAGATCATGTCTGAAGAAGCTGTTGCAAGTCAAAGATTCCCAAAGACGTTTAGTGAAAACAACATAAAACAAAACGATGTAAAATTTCATATTATATAACTTTTGTATGCCTATATTTACTGCAAAACTAATTTTTCAGTAGTGGCAATAAATAGCCATGTATATTTCAAATTTATAAAATCTCCATGAAATATGTGCTTCGTCAGATAACCTAATCTAAAGACGCCCTTTATCATTACGCTAACAATGTCTTGTTTATCATCCCACTAAGTTTTTCTCCTTTTGTAAATTACCGTTACTTCATAACAGTTAAAAACAACAACTTTTAGTTTTGTTGTTTCGCTGATCAAATGTGCTAACCAGAACAAATTATGAGGCATATGTTATCCAGGGTAAATGGTTGCAAGAAACTTTAGAAAGACCACCATCAGTGAGTCTATTTCAATTAAGTCTATCGTTTATTTCAACCCTACAGTCTGTAGGCTTTGATTAACCTTACCTTATTTCTATTTGTTTCTGGTCAAATACAAATTTAAGGATTTGTTTGTTTACTGTGAAGCCTCCCAGGTAAAGCTGAACGTAAATGTGATATGTCAAGGTGGCTCCCTGCACATTATAAAAACAAAATAGGTTGACAAAGGCTAAACCAAATAACGCACGGTTAATCCTTCTTTGTGACTTTATACGGCGGTCCATCTAGGTCTGAAAACAAAGCAATTGCTAATGCTAATCCTGCAAGAGAAGCTGCGACTACCCCAGGCGCGTATACGCTAAGCTCTTGACAAAGACCAGCCATTGCTGGTGCTAGCATACGACTAACGGACAACGTGGAATGTGAAAGTCCTGTTATCAGACCAACTTCTTGATCTGATGCTTTGTGATAAACAATGGCTTGACTGCAGGCTCGAACAACAGAAGTGGAAATACACAAAGGAATCAATAGCAATACCGCTGTGGTAATATTGTCTGAAAATGCCCAACAAGTTAAAGATAAGAATGCCCCAAATAAAAAAAAATTATGCAGTTGGCTGTTCTTCGGAAATAGCTTGGAAATACGTCCTACGAGAAACCCTCCAACTGAAGACATAATGCTATTGAATGCAATGATGTAACCTATTGTTTCTGGCGGGGAGTGGTAAAGGAGCTCAAGCACCGTAGCAAAATTGGATCTGAATAATATAAGGGCCAGACTTCCAAAAAATCGTACAATAAATATGTCCCAAATGGAGTGCCATGGTATCATTCTTATATCATAAATAAGTGTAGAAAATACGTTTCCTATACGTTGACCAATGCTCAAAGGTTTCTTCGGGTGTCCCGATTTGCTTTCTTCGTCCGGTGTTTTGCTGAGTAGAGGAATATCCATGTTTTTAACTGCCACATACACGAGCGCAGCATTCAACCAAAAAGAAATGGTTGTCAGAAGGGCAACTCTGGAAAAGCCATTGTTTGTTGTTACCAGATGGCCTCCTATTATTGGTCCGGCAATAAATCCTATGCTTGAAATGGAGTTGGCCATTCCAAAAACTGTCGGACGTTCTTCATTTGGAGTAATATCTACAAGGCATGCTCTAATCAGTGATTGACTATGCTTAAAAATACCTAGAAAAAATGTAAATTTTACCTTTAACAAACGAAAAAAGAAAAGATATGTGTTGCGTTTAAACCAACACTCTCAGATGTTCCAACCTTACATTTGAGATATAAAACTTCGAAATACTAATAAGGGCAAAGAAATTTGTTGCAGGGCAGAATCTGAACGCACTTGCACATCTGTTTAGTTATCCGTTTCACTCCACATAAAAGTGGGACAAAAAATGGAAATTTAAAAACTACTGCCTCAGGTTTTCTTCCCCCACGAGAGAAAGAGAGAGAAAGAGAAAGAGAAAGAGAAAGAGACAAAGAGAGAGACAGNCTACAGACATCCTCGTCAAAGACAACATCAGATCTTGATTCATCAAAATCTATGTTAAACAAGTGTCTAAATAGCATAAAACATTAGGAGCTATTCGTTGAGACGAAAAAAATAGAGAGATAGAGAAGGAGAAAGAGAGATGGGGAGAGAAAAGAGAAAGGGAGAGCGGGGAAGGAGGGGAGAGAGTGAGAGAGGGAGAGAGAGAGAGAGAGAGAGAGAGAGAGAGAGGGAGGGGGAGAGAGAGAGAGGAGGAGAGAGAATGTCAAAGAAATTGTAAATTTCTGCAATAAGAACTATTGTAATTACTATTTTGTACATAACAGATTGTAAAATTGATGTAGTTAAGGATGTAGCATGTAGGATCTAAGATGCGAGGATTTGTAGTAGAATTGTATACTATTTGATTGTGCTTAGATAAATTTGGGACGTGTACAGAAAGATACAGTGCTCGAACGTAGATATGACTGGTTACACGATTGTTATTCTAAACCAGCTGAAGGATAGTTTTACACAACAGCGATATTTATGGATTTACATACGAAAGTAAAACCCTTATTTTTTTGGACAGCATAGACTATAGCCTAGAAATTTGGTACACGGCCTGTTTCGGGGGTGAAGAATTGATATATAGTCAAATATTGTTAACATATAAATTGTTTACATTTTACTTTAAGTTTGCTTTTCAAAATAAACATGGCGATAAAAATTGGTAATATATAACAAGTCGGTGAAGTTTTTTGTTGGTCTTGTTATTTCATAAGACGTTATTGACAGCTAATAATAACTGACCTATTTTTAACAGAAAGTGTGTGTACATAATTGTACATAATTTTCATACTACAGAAGTTTACTTTTTTTCTTGAAAGTTAGCGTCACAACTTCCAAAAATGTTTTTTTGTGTTTTTTAGTTTTAAATATGAAAATAAAGGCATTATGTAAAAACAAACCAGTTTGTAGACTTCATAAAGTATAGTCGTTGATACTACATCAGCAAATCATTGGAAGGTTTTTAAACAGATTAATTCCTTAAGATTTGCGCGTGAAGCTATTAAGCAATTTTTTGCAGTGGTTGAAAAATTGAAAAACTTCCCATTAAGTTTCTATGATTAGTAAAGCGTAGTGGGGAAATATTATGTCAGAGAATATTTCTTTTTTTGTCAATAGTTTCATGTCCCACAAAATTACGAGTCGAAAAGGAATTAACGCAAACAATTTCATAAGGCATTAAGTTTAAACATAGTCCAGTGCTTACACTTAAAGAAATATGCCTAACGTGGACCACAACCAAACTTTTTGGAGGTCCTCGTACGGTATTGCTTACCATATCTGCAAAGTAAAATGTTGGTCCTCTCATGTCATCATCATCATCATCATCATCATCATCATCATCATCATCATCATCTTCCTGCCTCAGCCGAGATAGAATTCACATTTGTTCATTTTGTAAGGTTCAAATGAAAGCAATTTGACATAAAAGTAAAGTACCTCAAAATTTACTGAATGTGTTTATTCCCTTTGAAGCTTCATCAGTGGATCTTCAGTAAAGGTGTTTATAAAAGCAAGTACTTGATTAGACAAGTGCAGGATTTCCTGTAGTTGCTGAATATTAAGTATTTGTCAAAAGCACTGGGGATTAACAATATTTAAACCATTAAACAAGTAAGGAAAGAAGAATATTTACGAGTCGCCAACCATATTTATCACACAATGCAATGTGTCATTTCAACATCATGAATCCTACCATATTCATTATGGAGAACAAATGACCGTGTTCCATTTCACTTGGCCAGATTGTGAAGATCAAATTACATCTTGTAGATGGTAAGCAAAATGGGAATCCCAATGTATTGTTTAAAGTGTAACAGGCTTAGCTTGTCACTTGAAAGTATATGACACAAGAATGGGTGTCTATTCAAAATAAGCCAGTAAGTTTAAACACAGGACAAGTTACCTTCTATTTTGTGCAAAGGTTTCTGTTAATTTAAGAGTTCTGATTGACAGCTGATGCAAAGAACCTTAAAACCGATTTTAACTTTGAAGAATTTTATTGTTTCTAATAATACTTTGCAGCCTAAACAAAAACCAAAATTCATCTTGAGGGGGATCTGGCAAAATGACTATCCTTCCTGAAACTAAACTTTTTAAACTCTTTTTTACGTCAGAATCTAGCATATTTCAGAAAACTGCCCAACTGTTATATGTCTTTGCTTCTTCCTCGAGTAATCTTAAACTACAGTATAGTCCTTACGTACTCCAGGTGACCAAACAAAACAGCTTTACATTCTTGGGATCACATCCCTTATACTGGGTATCCAAAGACTGCTTCACCTGCTTTTATGGTGAGGTGGAATTCTCCAGAAACTAGGTATCTCACTTTCAGCGTTTATCTGCGAAATAAGTAATTTGTAACTATCATGGCACGACTGACTTTGCATATAGGTATTTCCTTACTGTTCATTTAAAAATTGCAAACAGTGATGAATACTTTCCACTTGCACACACAAATAATCACAAATGAAATGCCTAAAAACTTAATAGAACAACCTTATGTATTATTATGATCATTACGACGATACATACCACTGGGAATCCTTGAAAGAATTAAGAGGAAAAAAGAATCTGCCAAACCAAGCATAAAGTAACCAGTGGATGCTCCAAATAGGCATAACAATAAAGTTGCAGTCCTTCCAAAATGGTCACTCATAAATCCCTGAAAAACAAAGTGGTAAAATCTCAGAAACTTTCATGTAACTATTTCAAAAAGGTTGGCGACCCAGTAACCTTGTAGTTATGTCAAATGGAACTCTTTACAAAATTACTCAGTTTTGTACCCTTCGCATTCTTAGACCGAGATTCTCTAAAGAGAGCTTGCTAATCATATACACTGGAGCCATGGAGGCAATAGGGGAATCGCTCCCATTGCCCTTTTACTGTGAGGGCAGCATGGGGACAGCAAACTGCTCTTTCCAAAAATTTATTTCTAAGAAATATTAAATCATATCAATATTTAAATTTCAATAAAATTTGGTTTCAAATGTCTCTTAAAACTTAGAAACAAGAATGATAGTCGTTTTCGTGTGGATGAAAACTGAAAATCAATTCGCAAAGCAAACGGAATTGTAAAAATCTCATATGTAGTTTTGTCAATAACCTACATGCTCATGCTGAAGAGATTTCAGTTTTCCATCAACGAAGTTCGGGCATTTTCCCACCACGTTGTATGTAGGCTTGCATCGCATATTCAATAGTTTCAGTCAAGGGATTCAAAACGTTTTTACTCAAGACGTTTTTATGCAGTGAAGTGTTCGTCTTCAGCACCTTGTTTTGAATTTTGTATGCAGTTCTATAGTGTACATGTGTTCTTAAGCCATCCTTGAAAGCTTCTTAAAGTCATTAGATTTTCTGTGATTAAAGTTACTATCAAGTTCCTTACGTTTTCATACTTATATTCCGAACTCTGTTAAAAACTGAAAGTGCAAAAGGCAAGTTTTTGGAAGCCTTGTCAGTGCTTACAAACTACTCATGTTTCTATTGTACCTAAAGTAAGCAGAAAATGTAAAAAAAGAAGTGTACAGAAAATACTTTAAGCATAACCATTTAGTTACCAACATTCCCATTTTCAAAACATTTTTGAAGAGACAATGTTGTCTTTTTTAAAAATATTTTATGGTCACTTCAATGATTTTGTGATGCCAAACAATGATTAATATTGCCATTAATCATTAAAATAATTTTCAAAATAACTTTATAATGAATATAAAGACGGTTTATTCACAAGTGAAATACGAAGCTCTCTCCTTTCCTTTTAACTTCGTACCTTTTGCTATACTATTGCCTAATGAAGTAATTTTCATGTTGAATTGGCAAAATTTTTACTTAAGAGTTCAAGGAAACAGTTTTTGATATTATTATTCTATTCCCTATTCGATTACAGGCCATTTGTTTATTATGTCCGAAAATAGGAACATTGGAAATTTCATTGAACAAACGGAGTGGGTTTTTTTACAAAATATGTGACTGCATGTCATGATTATAAACCCACTTTAAGCGCATCTGGTCAATTATTGTGTGACTTTAAATGTTTGCATTTTTATATTACACATCATTACGGAAATCTGAAACAAACTGACGTATCCTGTGTTACACAATTCCTGTTCACATCAATGTCACACTTTTTGTAAAGGTAGATATGAACTGAATGATTTGTGGATGAGGTCAACTCGCAATCAGACGGTAAGAAAAATACTCTCTTATTTTACATAATAATCCCAATTTATTTCAAACTGTTTTTTATTCTTATTTTAACAAAAAAACTTTTGAGGATCTCTCTGTGATACTACATCGTTTACATGGCGATGTTTAATGCAAAAACATGCATTAGTTCTTACTAAAAATCAGTGTTTTACTATGTCTGTTTCTGTTTCTTACCTTCTATTTGATTACAATTTTGGGTCACAAAGCATGGTGGACCCCATAGATCCAGCCCACACGTATCTTAACAAAGTATTTGTGGTGACAAACAAAATTATTTTAGTGCACAATATACATTTTTAAAGAAATCTTATGTATTTGTTTTTAATTGAATACTTTATGTGGTTTGTGTGACCAACAATTGTAATTTCGCATGGTAAAAATACAAAAATTTCATTGATCACCTACCTTGATGACGAATATTGCAGGCAGCACCTCAGACAATGACAGAAAAAGCACATACACAAAAAGAGGAAAACATATTGAAAAAGGGGCTCCATATGACAAATTTTATGAAACCATTACCCTCCTTTCTAAAGCTAAACAGTGACGCCTCTAGCAAAGCTCTTTGTAAAAGTTTTTTAAGTGTTGTAAAACGCTGCGTACCTCCAGAGTCCTGAAAAAGTATGTAAAGTTTTAGATTTTCCTCCATCTGGGGTGTTGATTTGTTCCCCAAAAAGACGTTTCACCTTTTTCATTATCAAAATGTTCATCCTCTTACAGGCATGTATTCAAAAAGAATTTATGTCAGCCGTAAAACAAAATCATCAAAAATGTATGACTTGCTGGTGCTCTTGAAGTAGTTTCTTCACATTACCCACCAGCTGCAGATGTATTTATTTTCCCACCTGATGGCAGTAACTTGTCTGACGAGGTCACTGTCAACGAAGATTCTTTAGTGCTGACAAAAAGGGTGGTGGATTACTGAAGGTCTATGAAGATCTCAGTAAAGAGCCTTCCCTTTCCGAGGAAGAAAATGAAAATGTAGATCTTGTTGTGGCTTATCATACAAAGGATATTGAGAAGGAATCAAAAGCAATGAAGGCAGGAAAGGAAAAAGTGCCAAAAAAAGTAAATCTCTAAAAAAACAATGTTGCTCTGGAGAAGGAATGAAAATGCTGCTTAAACATCCTCTGGAGAACTGCCATGCCCACAAGATGAAGAACATCCTCCACTGCCTGATCTCAACTCATACCACTTTTTCAGCTATGCTTGGTACAATTGATGATAACACAAATAACTAGTAAAAGTAGAAGTAAAAATAGTTCAAAAACAATTCTTCACCTTACATTCTTGGGGAGGGGAAAAAAGTAGACCCTGAGATAAAACAATTTTAAGCAACTTTCTGAATACCATTTATAAAAAATTGGGTCTTTTTTAAAACTTTGCACCTGTCTTACAGTGATTGTTTGGTTGTGATTTATTCCGACTTTAGGTTTGACAAGAAGCAAGTTTAATAAAGGGGCTCTAATACTTTCATTCTCCATTTCCTGTTTAGAATCATTGTTTTGTATGCTTAAAGAGTTAAAAAAAACCTTTGATGTTCCCCAAGCAAAAGGTCAGAAGTCAATTTCTGGCTTTTTTGGAGTCAGTGACAATACCCTTGTTCTGCAAGAGGAAAGAGCTAAAAAAGATGTCATCACAGTGTTTACAATACAAGGGAAACTCCAGAACCAGAAAATGTGGTTTCTTTCCTTTTCTAAAGATGGTACAGCTTCCCACATAGGAAGCCACTGGATAAAAAACACGACCTAGTCCACTTTGAAAGAGCAGAAATGCAGCAAAAACAAAGAAGGTTTTTCCAGCCTGAATGGTGCCAAACACATCTATGTTTGTGGTATCACCATGATAAAAAGTCTGTCTCCTGCAAAATCTGCAGTTAGTACTGACAGCCTTGTGAAGCATCACCATTTGTACTTATAGATCACAGTGCTGGATTTTGTAACTAAAAGAAAGGAAGGGGGAAACTTGAAGGCTGAGCAGCAACAGCCATAAAGGCACCCAGAAAGAGGCAGATAAGATGCAAGCTATTATTGAATGTCAGTTTGAATATTATAAGAAGGAAATGGATCACTTAAGGTGGCAAGGACCTATTTTCCATCTAAACACTTTAAAGACACATATTTGCCAAGGTATTGGATTAGAAGGCCATAAAGACAAAAATTCCAACACCTAAAAATTCAAAAAGGTCAAAGCAAATGACCATCAAGGGTTGAGCCTCCTTATGAAAAGAAACTGTATCTTTCCTATGAAAATTTTTCCTAACAATCGTTCCTATTGCTAGCAACCATCTGATCAACAGCAAATTTCCAAACCATTTTTATGCCATTCTATGTGATGAGTCAAGTGAAATTTCTAAGCCTCTTTTCACTCACTATTGCAATCATGAATAAGGTGTTTTTGAAGAATTTGTTGGCATTCTTCTCTGCATGTGTTTTGGGGTATTGTGTGTGTATTTTGAAGTAGTGTGTGTGTGTGTGTGTGTGTGTGTGTGTGTGTGTGTGTGTGTGTGTGTGTGTGTAGCAGGTTACATGTCTTGCCAGCTGTACCTTGGTTAAACAGGATAGGTGGATATGCCTGGTCCTCATCCACCCCTATACTGTTCACCTGTGGCTTAAAATCCCATATGCTGATGAACCATCTAACCTGGAGAGCCAAACCAAGTGAAGGTACCTGCTGTCTTGCCGGTATAGTCTGTGGGAAGACAATGCCTTGGCTCANGTGTGTGTGTGTGTGTGTGTGTGTGTGTGTGTGTGTGTGTGTGTGTAGCAGGTTACATGTCTTGCCAGCTGTACCTTGGTTAAACAGGATAGGTGGATATGCCTGGTCCTCATCCACCCCTATACTGTTCACCTGTGGCTTAAAATCCCATATGCTGATGAACCATCTAACCTGGAGAGCCAAACCAAGTGAAGGTACCTGCTGTCTTGCAGGTATAGTCTGTGGGAAGACAATGCCTTGGCTCACTGCTAATAACTGTAGTTAACCAAGGAAAGCCATCGGACTATAAAAACTACCTAATTTACAACATGGTGATCAAGAACTCTGGGTTTCGGAATTTATTCATGTTTCATCAGCACCTTCTGGCATTGCATGAAACAACAAGAAGAAGAAGACAAGTCAAGATGGAATTCAGGTAGGCAGTACCGGCAGTACCAGCAGCAGCAGCAGCAGCAGCAGCAGCAGCAGAGCAGCTGGTAATGTCTATGGCTTGGTGGGCATGGGGTCCTGTTGTTTTTTTTAAAAGCCGTCCATCCTAGACTTATTCTGTGTTTAACAGATGTTAAGCTATCATAAGTGGAAGAGAGTTTATGCCCAAGATATACAAAATTGTGTACTTGTTCCATGGTACCACCATCTATTCTGAGATCAAGATTGCTGTGTGGATCAGTTGTCATACATTTTGTTTTTGAAATGTTGATAAAAAGTCCAACTTCTGCTAAATATTTTACTAAGCAGTCAAGAAATTTTTGAAGTTCTTCCCAAGAGTTATTTGTAAATGCAATGTCATCTGCATAAGATTTGAAATTAGTTTGCCACTGATAGTGAACCCTGAAATACACTCTGACTCAGCTTTCCATATTACCGTGGCTATCACAACACAGAACAGCAATGCTGAAAGAATATCACCTTGCTTGGCTCCTTTCAGAATGTTAACTGGCCTGATGAGTCTGATGTTAGTTTTTAATTGTGCCATGGAATCATCATATATTTGTTTTAAGATATTGATGTATCCTCTTTTTATATTTGTTATTTCAAGGATGTTCCACAGTTTTTCCAGTTTTATGCCATTAAAAGCCTTTTTGACTACTGAGCGACCATTGAACTCTATTGACTTCTCAATAATTTGCTACAAAACAATAACTTGTTCTATTGTTCCTCTTCCCTGTTGATATGTTGTCCGTGATGAGGGAAAAGAGGCATACAGGTTTCCCTTAACATGAGTCACAATTATGCCCATAAAAACTCTGTAAATGTGACTCAATAGGCTGATTGGGTGAGAATTTTCACACTCCAGCCTGCTACCTTTCTTGTAAATAACCACAATCAATGCCTGTTTAAACTTTTCTAATATTTTTTCTGTTCTTAGTATTTGGCTATATAGATGTAGGAGAGCTTTCAAAAGAGGCCCTCTGCCTGCTTTTATATATTCAGAACATATACAATCTAATCCAGCACTTTTTCCAAGTTTCAAATCATGAATGACATTTTCAACTTCACTTTTTAGTATTGCTGGCACTGGATCATCCTGGGACTCATCAGCATTACTATCAGATGGGGTGTCATGATACAATTCTTCATAAAATTCAGCCCAACATTCTAAGATTTTGTCCTCATTGGAAATTATGTTACTATTTTTGTCTTTAAGTCCCCAACTTATATGTTTTGGTTTGTTTTGAAGTTTTTTTAGGGAAGCAAAATATTGTTTGCGAGGTGGAAGTGTACTTACTTTATCAATTTCTTCTTTAATTTGTTTCAGTTGGTCTTGTTGGACATTGTTTCAGCTTTTGTTTTGGTGGTTTGGTATTCAGCAGACTTATGCCCTTGCTCTTTCCTTGCTTAATGTTTCTGTTTAATTGCTTCTTTCATGTTTGTTGAAATCCATTGATTAGATTACGGCTCTTGAGGTGATAATATTTCTTTTTCTGTTTTCAATATTCCACTTGTGATTTAATTAAAAATATCTTCTGGTTCTGATACTTTGCTAAGGGTACTGAATCTGTTTGTAGGGTTAAGTTGAAATGGTATCTTGGCAGTAGTGGCCAGTGTTTCAAGGTTGAAATTTTCTTGGATTTGGCTTGTGCTTTGGTCATGAAAAACATATTTCATTTTAGTTTGTACCATTCATGGATTGGATGATAAGTCATCTTTCTAGTAAGAATGAAGTCAATTTGATTTCTAGCCCTACCATTAGGCAAAATCCAAGTATCAAGTGTTCTTTTACAAAATTTAGTATTTGTTATAAACAGGATGTTTCTTGTACAGAATTCTGCTAATTGCTTACTTTTTTCATTAGTGTCACCAATAGTGAACTTACCAATTGCTTCATTAGATATCTGTTGATAGTCAGTGAGATGTTGAATGTGACACTTATTTATCAGAAATCCAACACCATGGATCAAGATGTATTGTTTCCAGAGAAGAAGATTTTGTGTACAGTGTTATTTAGTTGTTCAATTTTACTTTCTTTCTCTTTTGTTTCTGAGAAGCAAAAAAAATCCCAGCTGACGATTTCAATCTCATGAAGCAATGTATCTAATGCATGTGTGTTCAAATCAATTATTGCTCGAGTGTTGTAAGTGCATATGTTAATAATGTTATTGGTCTTTTGTCTTCTTCTCTGACCACTGTTCCCTCCTATTCCTACCAGTCTGAGGCTTTTGGTATGGCCCCCTGTATTAATGCAAAATGATGTTATAAGGAAATTATTTATGTTTGATCCCATTATAACATAATAAAAAATAGGAATCTTTCTTTTTTTCTACCATAATAAAATACAAAAGAAGTATAAAAGGATGATAAAATACTGTCAAACAAATTTCACTTACAATCAGGGGTCCTGAGAACAACTGCAAAAGTCCATACAATGATCCAAATAAGCCAACTGCAAATGGTGATGCATCATATTTCCTTGCTTCTCTTGAAAGCAATGGAATCAAAAGGCTAACTCCAAACAGGTCCTGTTAAAAATAATAGTTTAATAAGAATAGCAAAATGACCAGTAAAGCATTTGATACTGTCTGTCTAAATATGTTTGATCCTTTTCAATGCACCATACATGCAAATCCTCAAGATATTTAATGAAGTATTTTTCAAGTATTTTTAATCATTAATGCAAAATCATTTATTTAATCAACATGATGGAGCCAACAACATTCTACCATGGTTTAAGGTCTACACACTGAGTCAATATTTATCATTAAAAGTTCTCTCAAATTTTATACACTCCAGATATTGATGTCTGTTTGTTTCTCAGTAGCACTGTTGTTACCTTTAAAGATTTGAAAGGTTTTTCTGCTTGGGGAACAAAACCCTGAACTTTTTCCTTACCTTAGACCTTAGGTCCTTAGGCAACAAGATGATGTCATAGGTCATGGTCCTTAGCCAGGACCTGAATGTTGCAAAAGTAAATTTGTCTATCAAGAAGGTCCATGAAGGTGGCTTGACCGATTTTCATAGGTCTGCCTCTTTTTTGTTTTCCTCTCAGCCTCCATGTCAGAGTCTGGTGGGCCAGTTATCCAACTGGAAGTCTTAGCACATGTCCAGCCAATCCCCACCTCTCATCTACCAGCTTACACATTTTTCTTCGTCCTGTTCTCCTCAGTATTTCATCTCTCCATGATACTCACAAAATTCTTTTTAGATTGTGCTGATGGAAAGCATTTAGTTTCTCATAAATCATTTTGTTAGTTTTCCATGTTTTGCTTACATAAAGGGCTGTGGGAACAACTATAGTAGAATAAAGTTGTAGTTTTGTCTTAACCTTGAGCTGCTTCAATTTCCAGACTCTTGACATGGATTGAAATGTGGCCCTGGTTCTTCCCAGTCTGTTGTTAATATCTGAATCAGCCTCACCAGAGTTGTTAATAATGTTCCCAATTTATGGGATGTTATCCACAAACTCGAGAGGATTCTCTCTGACTCTTGTAGGAGGTACTGCAGAAAGGGTATAATCATTACTTTGCTCTTGCCTTCATTTACTTTCAATCCAATTTTGAAACTCATCTCTTGTAATCTATCTGTCACTTCTTGGCATGTCATTGTTTCTGGAAATAATAGAATGCTGTCTGCAAAATCTGGATCTGTGATCATTGTGTCATTTGACCATAGTATCCCAAAGGGCTTGTTGGCCATGACCTTCTTCATAACAGTCTAAACACAATATGAAAAGGAAAGGTGAGAGAATACACCCTTGCCTCACCCTGGATATTAGCTGAAATTCTTTTTCATCACAGTTTAAAAAGACTTTTAGCCATTCTTGCTTCTCCAACTTATCTGCAGTAACAGGTCTGATAAATGCCTTGTCTGTCAGAATCAACTACACTTTTACCCTTACCCTTTTCATCCCATTCTGGCTGGTACAGGTGAAGAATGACAAATTTCACCACCAACGTACTTGTACAAATTACCAACTAGTTCCCAACAATATTTTTTGAAGTGATCATAAAAAGTAGTTTGTTAATACAGCCAATCAATATTAACTAAATATTGTCAAATGATTACTCACATGCTGAGTATATTGTTTGCGAAAACTGGGAATTCTTAGCAACTGGAAAAGTGCAGTAATAGTACTTTAATATCTGATATCAACTGTGTAAAAAGTGGGGTCAGTCCTAATCATCTGACTCCAGCAATCAGCAGTGAATTTTTGTTGTCGTGAGCCACATATATGGTGGACTGATTCTTAACTTGACAGGATGTGGGTTATTGTGGGAGCCTCCATTAATTCAAGTAGTCAATTTTCAATGTTTGTGAATTAGAACTCATAAGCAGTATTCACCAGGTTGTTCAAAGAGAAGGTAGGAACTAACATATAATTGATAATTGTTTATTGTTAGGTTTAAATATAAAGTCATTCCTGTTCTAGAAATAAAAATGGCTTAACAAAGTAAACTATTTGGTTACTTGATGAAGTAATTTGATCATAAAGACCTTTAGATTGCTAGCTAGAAAAAGGCTTGGTGACAAAATTGATGGCCATTAAGGACTGAGCTAGCCTTGCACCATCACACCTTGAAGGTACTGCCATATCTCTACATCTTGAGATGAAGGAAAATAGGGGAAAGGGTGGAATTGCCGGGAAACGGGGATATTTGAGGACTAAAGCTGACTGCAAAAAAAATCATGTGAACATATGAGCAAGTAGCTGTTTATACTCAAGGTAGCTGGCAAGACTGGGATTGAAACGTAGGCCCACTGTAAAATTGGCATTTGCCACCCATTTCTCTGAGCAAAACTTAAAAATAAAACAAGCCCCCATATAACTCTTCAGCTACAATGTTGGTAAATTTGGGTAATTTTTCAGCAGAAAATTCGGGCATTTGAAGCCATGGAAATTAGCACATTTAACTGGCTTTTAAGTATCAAAAACTGCCTTGAAACTGACCCTGAGATTTGGCTGATAAACATTGAGTTTCAGGTAGCTCTACAATTTCCTTAATGGCTAAGTTTGTATAGCCAATTCAAAATGAACAAAACATTAACATAGGTAGATGAAAAGAAACAGCCTTTGAGGCACAAATCTACCAATTCCTTTTTCTAATTTGAGATTTTTCATCTACAAAACGGGGTTTATCCGTAATATGACAGGATGTGAAAGAAGGACGAAATTTTGGTGGCTCAATGTAAATGGTATCCAATAGCTTTAAATAGTTACAATTTCCTAAAAACGGTAGAATCATAGCTTAGCTACAAGACCAGGTTTTCACGGTTGGGTGGGGGGTAATGTTACAAATGGGGGTTATATTCTTGAAAAATCACTTTCATTTTTGCTTTTAGTGTATTTGTTCTAACCAAAAAATAAAATAAAATAATATTGATCGCACTCCAACCAAATGGAACGTCACAAATCACTTGGGAAAAATAAAAATGACATCTTGCATGTGCATGATGTGGGAATGTTGCGGAAATGTGCAAAAGCCCTCTTTATTTAAAACATAAATATTTCAATGCAATTAATTAAAAAGTCCCTTTTGTCAAGTGGGACATTTTTATTTATTTGGTTTGACTGCTGTCTTAACAAGAATGCTTTCAAACCAAGTACACACCGGCACCAGTAACAATGTGAACTTGCTATGGTTTCAAAAGTCTAAAGGGGTTAAGTACATTTAAAATATATAAATTACTAACCACAAACCCAGAAATGTACAAAATATATCGCAAAGTCAACGCCGACTTTTTCCGAGAACTTCTGGGTTCTGTCTGATTGGGTACAGTATCCATGGCTTGTTTGTTCTGTTTCCATTCACTTCACCCTGAGGTCCAATGCACTTCGAAAAGTGACCTGTTGAATTTGAGAAATTAGATTGCCAAGTCACCAATTGGTTCCCATCCCAAATTTTGAGATAAATTATCCCAAATGAATCCCAGTGATTTGAAAACAACCGCAACAGGAATTCTTGTTTTTCTGTTGTTCTTTTTTCTGCTCCTCTCATTTTCACAAACCTGTAATAATAGAATACCTGCAAAAACCATAAGGCATGAAAAGCAAAGAGAACAGCATTATTAAAAATACTCATAGTTCTTCACCCATGAGATAAAACAATATTTTACTGTATTGGGTCAAGTACCGAAATATAATTTTCATCATCGTTTATTCATTTATTATATTCTTTAAAAATAGTTTAGCATTTTATGTAACAATAAAATCTTTACAACATTGATAATTCAAGATAAGACATATTCTTATCCTTAAGAGTAAGTCCAACATTTTCAATTAGGATCTATTGTCGGTAATACTGTCAACCCAATAAAAAATCACTTTGTCGAATAATCATCGTTCTCTTTATCTCTTTTTCTCCAAGAAATCCCAAATATCGTAAAAATCATGTTAATATCTCTTATCAAATATCCCAAAATCTCAATACTTCACAAACTGTTCCTATTTTCACGAATATACCTGCAATGATTCAGCAAAAATAGTGCTGAGCTATTCTACGTAAAACAATAGACAAAGAAAGATCCAGAATATTTGAAAACATCCAGAAAGTTAAAAGCTTGCAAGAAGTCATTGCTTTGAATTCTCACCATAATATAAAATAGTCTATGTTACGTCAGCTACATGTAAATTACGGAATTAAGTTTTTCGACACACTCCCCCCATTGCAGAACGGAAGTTGTCAAATGTTTATTCGACTTCTGATAGAGTATCTTGACCTTCAGCGGGATCGGTCGTGGCATGGTATCGATCTTATGTACTTCGTTGTCGGAATCGCGTGTTGCAGGCCTTCTGTCGCATGTTAACTCCAATGGATAGAGATCCTTCACTGTTCGTTCCAAGTATGATTGCCCAGCACAAAGTCGTACGCCACGAGTAATGCCATCTCGTTCAGTCAAAAATTTCTCGATGATGCCAAGTTTCCAAAAGGCTCGATTCTTCTCGTCTCCTTTGATGATAATCTCCAACCTTCATATTGTTTTCCTTGCCATAGATTATCTTATGTCTTTCATGTAAACTGGTCAGATACTCGTTGCGCCATCTTGTCCAAACATTCTCTTTTAATCTTTTGATGAATTTGACTCTTCTCCGCAGATCACTGTCGTCTGTGTCATCAATATCTTCTTCTGGTAACAATGTTGATTGGTAGACAAGTCAATTTGGTGTCAAAATCGGCATTTGAACGTAGTCTTCTACATAACTCAATGGTCGGTTGTTCAACACAATCTCCACGTGAAGTAAAACGTCCTCTAACTCTTCAAATGTAAGCGAAGACTTTCCAACAGTTTTGTAAAGTGAATGTTTTACGATTGCAACCATTCGTTCGAATTGTCCACCCCACAAAAGTGCTTTGCTTAAATTGAATTGTCACTCGATTGACTTTGATCCGAGGTAAGCGTGTGGTTTCCCGTGTTTCAAGATTCTCATCAACCATCGATCAGCGGCGCAAAATGTTGAAAAGTTGTCAGAATATATCTTCTCTGTTCCGCCTTTGCGTACGATGAATCTTTTCAAACACTTTAGGAACTCCTCCAATGATTGATCATTGGAGTATAAAGCTCTGGTTTCTCCTTGTCTTGTATATTACTGGTCCAACATAGTCTAGTCCAACAACTTAAAATCGTTTGTTTCCTTCGGTTTGGTCTTTTGGTAACTGTTCTGTGGTTGGTTTGTCGACGGCTTTGGCTCTAAATCGCTTGCATCCATGACATTGATTTATGATCCTTTTGGTGAGCTGTCGTAGCTTAGGTATCCAATACCTCTTTCTGATCTTGTTCATTGTTAGTCCAACTCCCCCGTGCAATGTCTTGTCATGTTCATCCATTACTAACTTCTCTGAAAGGATTGACCTGCTAGGGATATAGATTGGATGTAGCCCTTGAATTCGTCCTTTACAAATGTATAATCCTTCAGCGCTCTTCTCCAGACCAAGATTCTCCTTGTCGGATTGAAATCTGATGTTTTGATGTTCTTCCTGGACGGTTTTGATCTAAATTTGACTACCGTTCTCCAATTCGGTGGTTTCCAGCACTCCTGTTAGGGTCTCCTTTCCCTTTGTCTTACAATTGTTGATAAATCTAATAACCCAAGCAGTGATCAGGCCCGACATTTCCGTTTTTTCAGAACAATGAAAATTGTCAAAGATCCGTATTATTTTAGAAGCAGCTTTAGTAATAATATATAATTTTCATGTTTATAAAGCAGTGTACATCAAGTGAGCAGCTTTAGATCAATATAATATGATAACGAATATAATAAGCAATTACATCAAATGAGCGTTTAACTTCCTCAATTATATACAACACACTATTATATCACTTTTGAGATAGCCTTTCGAAAGTAAAACATGTCAACTGATAAAAATTTTAAAGATTTTGTGTGGATGTGATGGAAAGAAGAGTGACTTATAGAATACAAATTGATAGCATATTGAAAATATCTATAATATTCATTTGTATTCTAAACAGTAAATCAGTGTTTTTGAATTAAATTCAGAGTTTAAACTCTTAATTTTACTTTATTCTATAAATATCTATTTTTGAATTAAAGTCAGATAAACTCTAAATTTTGCTTGTTTTTGTTTTGATTTATTTTGTAACTAACGTGTCAGTCGAGCTTAGAAAGTTTTTAAGAACACTACTTTTAACTGGTGCAACCATGCGATGTTTAAATGTTTTCAGTGGGTTTGTGGCAGATACAGAAATACACTTTTAAGTACTTTCTCTTAAGTACTTCCTCTTAAGTTATACGATATAAACTCGTTTCTTATTCATACTTTGTAGCAGTCCCTTCACTTTAGCTTAGGTCTTTTTCATACGGACCTTAAATCAGTTATTATTGTATTCATTTATTTCTGGTTGCCTTATATATGTTATAGCAAATATGCAAAAGAAAATAGATTTATTTTTTCTCCAGCCGACAACATCAAAGAAGAACGTCAGAAAGGAACCTGTAAATAGTGTAAATATTGGTGTCAGCGATCTTCCTGTAGATAATGTAAATAGCAAAGAAAATGTAAATGCTTTAAATATGGAAAAGCGTATTTATTTCCGTCCAGATAAATCGTTTGAATTTCCGAAAACCAAAATTGGAATACGAGATCGTCGATGTCAAGATCAGTGGTTCGAAGATTTCAAATGGCTTCATTATGACAGAGTAAATGACTACGTCTTATGTTTTTGTTGCTATACTCACCAAGACAAGTTTACCACCTAAAACAATAAAGATCCAGCTTATATATCCGTAGGATTTAGAAACTGGAAGAAAGCGCCGAGTTGTTTTAATGATCACGAACAAAGCAAATGCCACATGGCTGCTTTGTCATACGAAACGGTCATCCCACAGTGCAAAGATCCGAAGGAAATGATTAGTACTGAACTTGTTAAGAAAAAAGAACGAGAAAGGTTGTATTTAACAATGATAATGAAAACTTTACAAGCTTCAGCTCGACAGGGAAGAGCTATTCGTGGTGATAACACATTGAACAGTAATTTTGCCCAATTGCTTCTTTTGCGTTCCAAGTAACATCCATGGGTGAGAGAAAGAATCTTTGTTGGAGAAGTTGCTTCTAAAAAATACATTCATAACACATTTCAGGATGAATTCCTAGACTTAATGGCCAAGCAGGTTTTGAGAAAAAAACTTTATGATGTCAACAATAGCAAAATGTACTTTACAATGTGTGACGAATATACTGGTGTCTTGAACAAACAGGAACTATCATTTTGTGTGCGATGGGCTGATGAAGATTTAAATTCAAATGAATATTTCCTTGGGTTTTATGAAATACCAAACATACTAAGTAAAACTATCGTATCTGTGATAAAAGATGCTCTATGTAGGTTCAACCTCACATTATCAGACCTACGTGGACAAAAGTATGACCGCGCCAGTAACATGCTGGGGAAGAAAGGTGGTGTCGCAACTAAAATTAAACTGCTTCAGCCGAAAGCACTCGAGAGTCATTGCCAGGGGCATACTCTAAGCCTCACAGTCAAAGACACAACAAAATCGACCCGCCTTCCAGGTGATGTTATGGCAACAGCTGGTGAGATAACAACCTTGGTAAAATATTCTCCCAAAAAGGAACAACTACTAGGAGAAATCAAGCAAAATATTGAAATTGAGCGTGCTGATGATGATCTGTATAGTTATATCGAATCACTCACCAAGCTTTGTGCTACTCGCTGGACAGTTAGAGCAACGACAATGCGAAAAATTATTGCCAACTAAAAAGATGCTTTACAGCCTTTGAGATTTGTCCCTGGAAGAAAACTTGAACAGTGAAATTCGCCCTAGAGTGATTGGATGTCAGACTTAAATGACAAAATTTTGTTGTTTTTTACAGTATAAATTTGGCGTACACTGTATATTCCACAACTGATAACCTTTTTCGAAATCCTTACATAAGATAAGTTTGTCAGCGATAGAAGGGAAGTCAACTGCAATGAAAACAGTAAAAGCTTTCGAAAACATGAGAAATGAGAAAGCTTCTGATCTCTTTTTCTAATCAATTGTTAAAAAGGCATCTAAATTTCCTTTCGTTGAAGATCCAGTACTTTCAGGGAAAAGATAGGAACCAAACTATAGAAAGTTGACCGACTTATATAATGTTACTGGACGTTCCGAAAGCAGTGAGTCATGCCACCCACTGATCCCAAAAGAGCATTACAGATCAAATTTATTATAAAGTCCTAGATATTATGACCAATTCAGTCAAGGAAAGGTATTCTCAGCCTAGTTACGAAATCTTTGCAAGTCTTGAGTCACTCCTTTTGAAAGTCAGCAATAATCCTGAACAATTCGAAGATGACGAACAACTGAAAGAGCCCCTAGTAGAAATTTACAAGGATGAGATTTAACTGAAAGCTTTAATCGTAGAAATCAATACCTTTCGTGTAATAATGAAAGTTAAACCCATATGCTTTAAAGATATTAAAGCTATTAAAGATGTATAGAGATATCAAAGGCTGTTCAAAGGCAGATCGCGATATCATGCCAAACATCGTCCACGTTGCAAAGCTACTTTTGGTTAGCCCAGCAACATCGTGCACCCCCGAAAGAACGTTTTCCACCGCCAGACGGCTAAAAACTTGGCTGAGAGCCACTGTGAAGAGCAAAAGTTTTAATGCCTTGGCAATCTTGAACGTTCACAAAGAGTTAACTAATGAACTGAATTTTACGGAAGTGGGGAGAGAATTTGTAAATGCTATCGAAGGCAGGCTCAAGTATTTTGGAAAGTTTTGACTTTTTTATTGTAAACAGTTCACATTAAACATTTTCGAAAAGTTATGTTGTGTTAGTATATTGCTCTTCTTGTTTGCTTTTTCTCTGGTCTCACCATGGGAATTTTAAGAATTTGGTTACTGTTTTAGCCAATTTGGAGGGATAAAATTTCTAAAATGTTCTCGGACCGTCGACCCCAACCATGTTAGGGTCTCCTTAGTCACTATATTAAGTGGTTTCTCCACTTTTAAAATCGATCTGTCGGCCCTGGTATGGTGGTATCGTGGTATGGTGGTATCTTTCTTGGCCAATCTGCAACTCGAAGCAGTAAGTCCTTGGTTGATGCTTGATGGTTAATTAACTACTGCGTACAATGCTGCAGCTGCACCGTCTTTGCTAGCGTCTCCAAAGGCGTGAAAATCAACCTAGTCGATCGTCTCTTGAGATAAGCAGATCGTTCTTGGAACTTTAACATCTGTGTCCAGTGTTGCTTTGAACTTTTTCCACCTAGTGTCCAAATCTTTAAATAAAGGTTCGTGCCATGTAAGGTTCTCATCACATGCATCTCGGTAAATGCATTGCCCTGCAACTTCACAGTTGCTATTATTCCCAAGGGGTCTTATACTGATGCTAATGTTTTCAGAACTTCACGTTTTGAATTGTGTGGTGCGTTGTTCAAATTTGGCATTAGCGATTGATAGGGAGTCTTTTGTCTTGTTTCAAGGAACTCCACGGATTTTTGTGTTGGTTTTGAATTCTTTGATTATCACAAAGGCAGGAACTGTGTGCGGTGCATCGTGTTGGTTTTCTTTAAGTTGATTTACGTTTGAATGCCACTTGAGCATCTCAAAGGTTCCCTTGCGAAAGATTGTGATGATTTCTTCTTTCAAATGTTGGACTTCTGGTACTGTGTTCCCTCTAGTGATTACATCATCTACGTTTGTGCTCAGTTTGATTTCTTCTATTATATCCGGTGCGTGTTGAGATTCCTCTTGTTCAAGATATGTCTCCAACGTTCCTCCAAGTAGAAATGGTGATTGATTGAATCCAAATAGTACGCGGGTGAATCGCAATGTTTAAACTTCTTGGTTCTTCAATTCTTTATTCCAGTGGAGCTTCATTTAGTGTCTGTCCTCTGCTCTCACTCTGATTTGATGAAAAAAATTTCTTGATGTCTCCGGTTAGTGCAATTGGTTGAAATCTGGTTTTGATTCAACTGTTCCATATTGGATTTTGCAGCGACGATCCCGTTTTTAAACAGTCGTTTAATGATGGAATCTTGTTTGCCCTCACTGATGCATCGTAAACCACTCTAACTTTTGTAGTGTCTGCGTCTGCTGTTATTAATGGTCGGTGTGGTAGATAAATCTGGTGTTCTCATCTTCATTTATTACTTTCTCAATGATACCTTGGTCAAGTTGGTCTAGGATGATTTGATAGTATTGTTCTAGCAGGTTTTCATTATGGTTCAACTTCTTCAGCAGTGATGCCAATCGCGCTAAGCTTAAAGTTCGATTGTTTGGTAGTGTTGGATGGTTTGGTTTCCACAGTAGGCTCGTCTCATACCATCCGTCATCTGATCTTGTTAATTGATTTTTGAAGTCTTCGTAGATACTTTCGTCAACACTTTGACCTTTAACTCCAAGTACATCTGTCTGGCACAATTTCTCGTAATCTTCTGTTGATGATCTCGTCATGACCATTGTCTCAAACTGGTCTCTTCCAGGTGAAGTGATGATCAAGCCAAAACGCGTGTATTCTGGAACAGGTTCACCCATTCGTCCAATTCTCTGCAATTGTTTTGACTTTCGTAACGTCGACCACTCCAAGAACGATATGTATTAGTAGTTCTTCCGGGTTGCTCTCTTCCATCATCTTGATGTCTCTCAAATGTTTAAATCATCTCAGCAATTCGTCGTACTTTGGATTTGGTAACGTCACCAGCTCTCTTTTATCCACTCTTGTAACTTCTGTTCTCATTTGAAATCGCTCGGAAATATCGGTCGTATTTATGTTGTAGATCCTCACATTTCTAGTTGGAGTGTACATTACCATTTCAATGTTCTTTTTCTCCCTTCTTGCTGGTTTGATACCTAGTTGATCTATCAGCGGTGCCACAATATAACTGCTTCCAGCTATGGTGTCCAACAAAGCTCTGCATTTGATACCGCTTACGTTGACGATTGCAACCGGATAAATCACCTTTTCTTCTTCGGTTGATACTGAAAATGACTTTGAAGACGGTGAACTGTTAGCGTTTGATGGTTTTGTATTCGGCTTGGATTCTCTTCTCTCGTTGTTGTTGCAAATGGATGACTGGTGTCTCTGAGCACAATGGTAGCAACCTCTTTTGCTGTTACATTCAGAAGCTCGATGTCCTTCTCCAATACAATTGAAGCATAGTTTCCTGTCCGCAATTGCTCTTTTTTTCTCACCACGTTGAAGCGATTTGTGAGTGTTGTTTCCGCAGTAAATACATTCTTTGCTATTGTAGCTGTGCTGGTATCTTGTCTGAAATATCTTGTTATGGCGTCGGTGGTTAAATGCTTCACTTGATGTTGGTTTTGGATATCGAATCGTCCATTTTCTGAAGGCTTCTATCAGCTCTCTGAACTTCCATTCTTGCCAATCGTCATCCAATCGAACGAGGTCAGCTCTGATTGTTGGTAACTCGTCTTAAGTAAATATCGCATATCCATTGATCTCCTTGAACTTGCCCATCATATCCAAAGATTGAACGCTTGTCATCAATGTTTCGTAGAATTCGTGCAGTTTGGTGACATTGTGCTGATTAGTGTGCGGTAACGAGATGATGCGTTGCATGTGTGCGTTAGCAACTTCACTCGGTTTTCCATATGTTGCTTTGAGAATAGTCTTCGCTCTTTCGTATCTTTCGCTGCTTAAAGGTAGACCATCACTTGAATTGTAACCTTTGGGATCAGCATTTCTCTCAGGTACGCAAATTTTGATACTGTTGTTATGTTAGACATACCAATTTCTGTCTCAAACTCATTCCAAACTCATAACTAGCCCAAGTTGTTTCCTTGAAATCCTGAGATTATCAGCTTTGGCAGTTTCACTCTAAGGTTCTCGTTTTCTCTAGTTAATTTTTCGGTTTTTATGCGCATTTCTATCTTAGCCTTTTCAAGTTTTAGTTCGTTTTTGGTCTGCTCTTGTCTTTGACTTCGTTCTTTCTCTTCATTTTCACGTTGTTTTTCGTAGAAAGTCTCCTCCAGCTGCTTGATAGCATCGTCAACATTTTCCAATTTGTCTTCGATATCTGTTAGACGTTCTTTTAAGTTCTTTCCCGAAGCTTCAGCTTCTGCATCGTCTGCTTCTATTTCATATCGATTATTTCGTTTTCAGAACGTATATCTCTTCAAGTTTGTTTTCAAAAACCTTTTTATGTCCCTCCAGGTTATTCAAATTTTTCTTCCCAATAACATCAGCTGTTTCGTTTTCTTTAATGTTTAAAACCTTTTCTTGTTCGCTATTGTTTTCTCTGCTTTCGCGATCAAAGCCATTGTTTATCACTGATCTTTGTGAGCAATTATTTACGAAAATTCTAGTTCGTTCTCTCAAGTTTATGTAAACAAAGTTTTCTCTCTTGTAGTAGTAGTGTTGTGTGTTTTGTTGTTTGATGAATGTTTTTCTTCGTTAATGATATCACGTAAGTCTTTTTATTAAAATGGTTCCATAGCGAGTGCCACTTTGTCGGTAATACTGTCAACCCAATAAAAAATCACTTTGTCGAATAAAGAATCATAGTTCTCTTTATCTCTTTTTCTCCAAGAAATCCCAAATATCGTAAAAATCATGTTAATATCTCTTATCAAATATCCCAAAATCTCAACACTTCACAAACTGTTCCCATTTGTACGAATATACCTACAATGATTCAGCAAAAATAGTGCTGAGCTATTCTACGTAAAACAATAGACAAAGAAAGATCCAGAAAATTTGAAAAGTGCATAAAGTTAAAAGCGTGCAAGAAGTCATTGCTTTGAATTCTCACCACAATCTCAAATAGTCTATGTTACGTCAGCTAAATTACGAAATCAAGAAGTTTTTCGACACTATTCTTAACGTTTATTTTGATGCATGCAGCATGCGTAAATATTGTTTTAACGACTACATTTTCACAGGAGTTAAAAGGCAAGACGGTGCATGCAATGCAAGTTCCCTGTATGCCTTGCTTCGAGCAGATTCTTGGTATTTCAAAATGCCAGCCCAAAGCTTGACAGCATCGGCTGGAATATTCCCATTAAAAAAGACGCTTTCTTCGACCCTGATATGGCAAACATTTTTCTGTACTTTTTTTCGATATCCACTGTAGCTCACAGGATAAATTTTGCCCAGTGGGTTCAGTGGATCATTGTTGCTCTAAGAATGCCGCTGTTTGTTTTGCCACTACTGTGTCAAACAGTTGATCCCTCTCAGATAAGTCTGATTTTGCGGTACAAGGAAATGATTCATGATGTGCTAACTATTCTGGCACCTGTTGGTTGTCTGAGTTCTTAGCAAACTTCTTCAGTCTGGCAGAAAACACCACGTAGTACAGTGCCTTTTATTTTGTGAATGAGATGTAACAAAGACAATTATGAAGAATACATCTGTGTAATATCAGGAGTGAGAGCACAGAGGTATGTACCTGCTACCCATGATATGACAACTCTCACAATGTTTGTGTTATATTTTTTGTAATAGCTATCAATTTTGTATATCAATGTTTTGCTTAAATTGTAATTGTATGTGCTAGACTGAAGTATTTTTCTGGTTGTAAATTGGTTTATATTGCTCACCATAATTGTTTTTATCTTTGTAGTTTTTACGACTCAATAGATTCAATAGACGCAATAGACTCAAAAGACTCATTCGACTCATTCTACCCAATACAACTTGGAGTCCGTAAATTAAAATAAAACTAGTTACTCCACAACAACCTGATAATTACGCGGTAGCTCACAGCGAGCTAAATGCACAAACTCGTCTTTTTGAAGAATGACAGGTCAAATAATGGTTTAAGGGCTATTATTATTATTATTATTATTATTATTATTATTATTATTATCGAGTGGTTACACACCATCTAGTGATGGATGGGTGAAAAACCCACATTCAGCGCCCAACAACAAGCCAGGAAAGTTGAATGCAGGCACATGTACTGTAGCCACAAGAGTGAGATAAAATAACCAAATAAAAATGGAAACATCACTTCAACCTTGCAAGTGGCGCCTCACAACAAGTGAGGAAGGCACATTGCTCAAGCGGTTGTTGTTGTATGACAACAACTCATGACTACAGCACTCCCCACTCCTAGCCTGATAGCTGACAATACATGGAGAGATGTCTTAGTACTAGCACTAAGTCTGGTATTGCAGCATTGAATACAGACTGGATATAACGCACAGGCAAAAAGAGCTATGTTGTTATGTATGCCAAAGGGCATAATTATTATCATTATTATTATTATTATTATTATTATTATTATTATTTACGAAATTTATACAGGATAACTAATTCAAAAA
>RDPX01000075.1:1208938-1219653 GCA_003991215.1 Morbakka virulenta
ATGTTTATTTTTTGCTTTTCTAACGCTGATGTTAACTTTGTTACGTTGTTTTTTGTAATTTTCGTAATCAGCTGTCGATTTGGATTTTCGAAATTTACGGTAGAGTACATCACGGGAGTTCATTTCAGATTTAATTTGACGATTTAACCAGGGCGATTTTTTACCCTTTACTCTCTTTGTTATCCACGGGGCGTGCTGATCAAATGCTGACAGTAGAATTGATTTGAGTGTCTCCCATGAAGAGTTCGGATTTTTCTCAATGTAGATGGAATCGAATGAATTTTCTTTCAAGTCACTACGTAAGTTTTCAGGTACGTAATTTGCAAAGTTTCTACATTTAATTGTTTCAAAACTCTCCTTTTGATTGTTTATCTTTCTATCACAAGTAATGACGTCATGATCACTCAACGTATCTGGAACAACTTTAATGTTTGTTAATGATTCAGGTTTGTTACACAATATAACATCGATTAAAGTTTGTGAGTGTGTTGTTATACGAGTTGGACTGTTGATCAATTGAATAAAACCATTAAGTAATAAAAGATCTTTAAATGGTTTGTCACACTTGTTATAAAGATAATTACTGTTGACATCTCCGATGATTATAGTCTCTTTGTTCTCATGAGCCATTTTCAAAAGAGTTTCATTGAAAATTTCAGTGAAATTTTTACAAAGGTGTTTTGAATTGTTTGATGGCTTATACAAAACACACACAAAATATGGCTTTGAGTGTTTTTGTAAAATTTCCAAACAAAAATTCGATTTCCGAGTTTTCGATGTCATGTCTCCTTAAGTACTCAATCTCCTGATTTACATAAATTCCAACACCTCCTCCTGCATTCTCTCTATCTTTTCTCTCGAAAACAAATCCAGGAACTTGAATTAAACTACTTGGAATTGAAATGTTTAACAAAGTATGTATGTATGTATGTATGTATGTATGTATGTATGTATGTATGTATGTATGTATGTATTTATTCGCCACTAACAAAAAAATACAAATGTTCAAAGGTAAATGGTAAAAACCTAATACAGGATGTTATCCAAAATAGTTAAAAAATAAGACTAAACAGAAACAAAAAAGAAAGAAACAAACAGGCGGGACGGTAATCTAGAGAAACGGTGGCAGGGGTAGCATAATACAGATCATGAAGACCTTATTTTCATTATGGCCCCTAAGTGTCTCCAAACAAAGTCTATGTAACTCCAAAAATCTTAAAGTTTTGCTCAACAACGAATAACGAAACTAAATCAATTTTCCCAGTAATCCACATACAATTAAGTGCCCAATTGAGAATTTTGCACACAAAGCAAAATCCAAAGAATCAAGCAAAATAAAAAATATAAGCCAAGTTGCATAAACACGTCTGCTCTCCCCCATGTTTGAATCAAGATTGTTTGAGGCTGTACATTGCTTGGTCGCAGACCACTTATTTCACGAAAGACGTGGTTATTTTTCGGTGGCCTTTGCTCGACTTGATAAATTAGCTCAATTGTCATCTGCTTAAGGCTACCTGCAAATTTTCTTTGAAAATGCGGCTCCATTTTCCCTAGGTTGGAGATTCTTTCTCTCATTCAGTGCGGTACTTTCTACCGAACTGGTATGATTGCTTAAACTTTGGTATTTCTTTCACGATATGGTTGCAGTTATTTCTTTTGTTCTATCAACTGAACAGTTCTAAATAAAGAAATGTTAAATGCAAAAATCCTGTCATGGGCTTCTTTAGCAAACATTCTTACCATTGTATTTCCGAGGACCAATAAAAATAGAAAATAAAAGGAAAGTTGCATTTTCAGCTTGTGAACATTTAAAAGAAAAAAAACACCAAAACAGGACATCAGAAGCAAAAATCGATTTTTATATCACGAAATTATACTAGTATACATTTTTAGGGACGTCACACTGTATTTTTATATTTTACAACAAAGAATCCGCATAATTAGAATCACATGAAACAGTAGAGATCGCACAGCAATTTTCCAGTCAAGTAACATGCCAGCAATATTAGATCATGTTACAGGGAAAGTACCTATCCTAACAGGAAAAAATTGCTTCACTTTCGCTTAATACTCGAAGTTACCTCGGTTTGATAACTTTGAGAATGAGACGCAGGTCCACCGAAAAGCGATGTTGGCGATAGACCGCAACTGTTCTACTACCTATACCTTTCCTAGTGTTAATTTTCGCATTAGTGAACGAAAGCGAGGTTATTTTGGTAGCCAAATGGTGCCAAACAGTCCCAAAAGTCCAACCCATTGAAATTAAACTTGCCACAAAAAGCGTTGTTTAAAATTGACTTTGTTGTTTAACTTTTAAATTGTCTCAAGAAGAGTGTAGTTTAAAAGAGAGCTATCTCTCTGTAATTGTTACGAATACCGCACAAGAAACCCCCCTTCAAAGTTCTATTATTTGTGACAAGAGATCATCTTACCAATAGGAAAAAGAATTTGACGTCATCAAACTTCCATCAACACAGCACGAACCGCATAAGGGAACATTATGACTGCCAAATATGGTTATTGTACGAGGAATTGTGTTAATAATAATACCTTTACTATATTTAGCCGTACAGTAAAGTTAGCGATTTGTTTACCACATTTAGAGTGAAGTTTAATGCATTTGAAGTTTGAATTAGCTTACCACTTTAAGAAGTAATTCCATAAAAGGGCATTAGATAGAAATTCAGTAAAGAATAAATAATGAAGATAGTTTGATTAAACTCAGATAGCTGCAACAGTCAGCCAAGCAGATAACAAAGCCTGATGCCGTTGCCATAGACTAAGTCTATCTCTATGCCTATTGCCAAGACTATTGAGGGACAATTTCGATGTAAGTAATAACGTTTGAAGTCAAAATTATTACTCTTAAGTTGTTTTTATGTATTCAACCTGTAAATAAACGTTCATATTTTAATCTGTATTCTATATCTTAATTGCTTTGTAGTGAATTACTGATTTATCAGTTATAGAAAAAATATCAATGCAACCCCACAATAGAAGTTTTTTCCTCGCATCCTCAACAGTAATTTCACATTCTTGCTTTCTAGTTTGCAACAGTTGGACCTTTGGCTACCAGAGCGACTTCACATTTGTCATCTTAGCTTAAAGTTGAAAAGAAGGCAACTATAACACTGGAAAGAGGCATTGGTAGTCGGACGACTAGGAGTCAGACAGCCGCCAAAAGCCGCCGAGAGAAATATTTCAAACATTCAAAAATTTGGGATTGAAGAATCCCTAAAAGCAAACTTTATTTTGATTACCTGTGTTTGGTGATCGACTTTACAAATTGAAAACCCCAATTGAACCCAATACCCGCTGGTTGGCCACAAGGAACCTTTATTTAAGGACCGGGAGCGATAAACACCAGGTTTCATTTTAGGGTGATCCATTTAATAATTGAGGGTAAAATTCTTAAATTTTCAGACAATGTTTTCCCTATGTCACGTTATCCACAGACACGCCTACAGCATGGATGTTATGTTTCAGATTCGTATAATTGTTTGTAAGTCCGAAAATACATTAAGCCGTTCACTTTTTATAACAAAGTTCTAGGGATACACAATAAGGCAGCTGCTCTCTTTTGTTATTTTTAGGGTATGGGCAGGTTTACACGCTATGAGTAGGTCAAAGTTTTTTTCAACACTACTGGTTGAGTGTTCATTGTTCTCCTGCAACTGATCATCGCAATTATCTCTATGTTCAGTTCAACGAGATAAAAGTGATGAACCTCAGGCTCCTTTCAAGCAGCCAAGTGAGGCTTGTGAAAGGGTGTTATTTTTAGTTAATGCTAACTGTGACGAGGAAGTTCGTGAATTTATTTCTTTTCGAATACTTGGAAGTTGAGATTTCTGGACGATTTACAATAGAGTTTTGCATATGCAGTAATGCTTAAGGTTAGGAATATTTGAGAAGCCAAATTGTTCCATGCTGGATTCTAATCAACAACCTTTTGATTACCTGGCAGATGCTCTTCCGCTGAGCTACTAGTAGCTTGCTTCCCGTGTAAGAGAATTGGGATGTCAACAGTTTCTTGATGATCTCACTACACATTGTAGCAAGTCGGCTATTCCCTGTATGTATATGACTCAGCTTCGATTCCTGTCAAAAGCATAAGCTTTTGCTTCAATTCTATGTGTTCTAGGGGTATTGATTGCACGTATAATTATGCATAGACATGCTTGAAAGAATTTCCCACGCAACCATTTAAGGTTTTTGCAAGTTATGATATCCTTTTATTCCCAGCTTCATACTTTCATTTTTTGATAAATAACCTGTATCCACTGTCATGATTAGCTCTTTTTTAACTTTCTTTATGAATAGGGTCTCCCTACTAATAGACATTAGTTCCGTCTCAATGCTCAAATGCCAATAAAGAAATTTGAAAAGTGATTAGCCAGCTTCGAAAACAGCAAGATGTTTTCTCTTTAGGAATCAATCGTAGTTGGTTGTCTTTTTGACATAGAAAGATGGCGTTAAATAAGCAAACCCCTGAGTTTTGTCGTCAAATTAAGAAGTGAATGTTAGCTTGCACTTAGCTGTTCTTCGCCATTTTCAAAATTGAATTTCTCTTTCAGATTAGTGCTCAGATCTGACAGAAGATGAAGTTGTCTGCACCCAAACTTCGGATTCTAGTGAAGCATCATCCCCCTTGAGCGCTACAGATTCTTCAATGCTCCGTGTTATAAACAAGGCAGAGCTGAATGATCTTTTCTGTGAATTTGACCTAGCTAAGCAAAAGGCAGAACTTTTATGTTCTAGGCTACAACAATGGAGACTCCTCGGACACCAGGTTTAGGTAATGACCTTCTGAAACAGACACAACCCATTACAGGAGTTCTTTGAGGAGTGTGAGCCATTCTCAATTTGTTCCGATGTGAGTGGTTTGATGAGAACTCTCAACATTGAATACCAACCCGAGCAATGGATGGAATACCAACCTGAGCAATTATTCATTAACTCATCAAAGATCAGTTTAAAGGTTGCTCCTCTGCATAATGAGAATTTGTTACCTTCTATTCCACTGGGACACTCAGCTGAAACAAAAGAAATCTACTCTAGCTTCAAGGATATATTAAAGTATAACAAATATTGTGATCATCAATTGAAAATTTATGGAGACTTTAAAGTCATTGCAATATTGATGGACATGCGGCTTGGCTTCACAGATTTTGCTGCTTTCTTTGTGAGTGGGACAGCGTATGTTGTTCCTTGCATTACAGGAAAGCAGACTGACCACAAAGAAAGCTAACACCTGGTGAGAAAAATTCTTTATGAACCACTAGTTGACATACAAAAAATCCTAATACCACCTTTCCATGTCAAACTCGGCTCAATTAAAAACTTTGTGAAAGCTATGGATAAAGATAAACCTGGATTCTGTTATATCAAAGACAATTTTATTATTTATGGTGTATATGGTACACCATAAACAGACAGAGAAAAAGTTGAAATTTGTGGGCCTGTGTTTTCAGAGAAACTCTCTGTGATATTTTCTTTCAGTTTGAAACAGAGGCTTAAATTCACGCATGCTCATACGTGCCTTTAAAGCAAGCATGGAACTCTCTCTCTTTCTCTTTAAAATTTCAAGACCGAAAACATGGCACCGAAAGGCAATGTAAAAGGTTAGCAAATAATTTTTATTACTTTGCAGGAGTCAATGATAAATCACGATAGAACCATAAACAAAAACTTTTCTTTTCAAAAATCGTGACCTAACCCGATTTATTTCTGAATTAGACGGTTATGTTTACAACCCAATTGATTGGGTTGGAGGCACACTTCAGAGCAAGCCCAAGATATATCCAGCAGTAATAATGACTTCACCAATTTTCCCCCAGTAATATTAAAACCATAAAGTTACTATTAGGAGGTTTGTTAAGGTAAATTTAAATCGTAAAACTTACGGTTAATATGGAAAGAGGCGATTTCAAATGTTGCACTTTTTTTCCGCACCGCGTAACTCGGGGTAATGAATTTATTGAATGCATTTCACAATTTTCAATGCTATCCACAGGAAAGTGGCAATTGTGAGCATAATATTTTGTGAATATACTAAATATATGTATAAAATTCAAGCCTGATAAATTCTACATCCTATGGTGGAGTTTATTGTTATTAATGTTAATCCGATGAATAATGATAATCAGGCGAATACATATTGGGGGGTTTGATATGCATTTTTTCAGTTTGATCACTAATCTTTCTACCTAAAATCCAGAGCAACAAATTTGCTCTAAAAACAAGTTGTTAAAGAATATTAAAACGGTGACTTACTCGAGTCTGATCTTCTTAACCATAAAATTCTACTTCTTTCAAGAATTCTTTGCACTCTTGCTTACATTTTAAATTGGTTTCGTAGACCAACCATTTAATAGGTGGGTTAAAGGAAAACATTTAAATACAGGCAAACCTCAAAATAGATGGTAGTTACAAGGTGCAGGACCGTGAGAATGGTATTGTTTCACTAAGACAAAATTCACTTTACACAATACACAACTGTATTACCTTGCAAATAGAGCATGTTATGAGTCATTGAAGCTAATGGTAACTAGGAGCCCATGTTTTAGAAAAATGATGTATCACATATTGCTTTACAAATTCCGATTTAGCATAAAACACCAGAAAGCAGTTTTTAAGAATATATTTATCATACCTTGGGAAGTTTGCTATTTTAACCTGCATTTGCTTACCTCTAGAATTGTTTTTATATACACACACTACATATCTTCTCCTAGGTGTTCTTCTTTCTGAGAAATAGTTTCCATCAAGTCTAACATCACTACTACTGAGTGGTCTACTTGCTACACGACTAAGCTTTGATATTTTTAAATCTAGTAATGGCTGCACCTGTTTTTAGGCTGGGTACACACAAAATCTCTTATGAGTTGCAAACAAGAGTGTCCTTTCCAAAACATAAGGTAATAGAAATGATAATAGCTATGTCTGCAAGCCCAAAGATCCTTTTCCCCACAGTTTAACAAACTATGGAATAGACTGCATATTACAGCACAAACTGGTCACATTCATCAAGACCATTCATATGTACAATGTTGTCACTAATTAACTTATGCTTGTTCACCAGTTCCTGTCTGTAGTTGGAGGAAACGTTTGCTAATCTCTTTACTAAGTGAAGAAGACAAAGCATAAACATCTCTCTTATTAAAGCTTCTATTTCCAGATCTGAAGTAAAGTGCCTCATCTCTTCTCATTTTCTTCTTACCTACCAACTCCCTTTGAAATTTAATTCTCTTTGGTCTTACCATACCACAACAACAGGTGTTGTGATCTAATAAAGCTCTTACAAGTTGTTCTAATGTACAGGAGCTGTCAAAGTAAATCCAATAATTTTTCTGTAAGTACGGTAAAAGTAGATAAAAAACCAACTTGGATTCAAACCATGCTCAGCAATTTCCTGAAAACTTGCTGTATATATTTGAAATTAATAGTTGGCACTTAGTGCAAGACTGACACACAGTCCACACCTTTACACCAAACTTTCTTGGTCTCTTTGGTATAAACTGAATAAAAGACAGGCTACATTTAGTTCCTATCATTTATGCATCTATTGATAAATTCTGTGATAGAATATAAACTGATGAAAATGCTCTATTAAATTGGTTACAGAGTGCCTTTGAAATCTAATCCTTTTAAATCAGAGTATCTTTTTAAACCTGTCCCAAGATACGACTTGTGAATAGGATGTACCTTTATTTGGAAGGCAATTAGTTTTTTATAGATTGGATAAATAAAAGCTGAATCAAATAAAAGCTAAGAGTTTTAACCTAAAACTACACATGCTTGTAGTTGAATGTTTTCTTTAGTTTAAAGTAACAATTTTACCTGCTTGATAAAATCTTTTAACTGACAAAACATGATGGACTTTTACTCCAATGCACTCCATAAACAAAATTTAGTTATTGAAAATTAAATATAGTATATGCATATACATGTCTTGGTGTGTATAAACCTAAGACTTAAAGTTTAATCTATTAAAGATTGTTAGGTAGTGATATATTGAACAATTTCTTGCAGCTTGATATTTAATTCCAAGCAAGAATTTAGTTTCATTATGTTTGCTACACTGAGTGTGTGTTGTTGGGTGTTTTTTTCTTTATAATTAAGAGCCCCATAAAGCTAAATGTCACCAAGTGTATACACCTGTGGAGGAAAGAAGAAAATATAGGCTTAAGCGAATAGGTAAAAGTTGACCATTGGCTTAAAACATTTGAGTCATGTTAAAGGAAAGATCTTTGAATTTAACGAGTTCATAACTTTATTACAAGTGGGTTATACTATTCATAATGAAAGAATTGTTGTTCTAGCCACATTTGCAACAGGTTTAGTATTCAAACTTTTGGTTCACTTTGAACTGTAAAAATTTATTATTTCTTGTCACAACATATTTCTGTTTGTGTTTCAAGCATTCTTTATTTGAGCATTTCAGAAATGTATGTTTAAAAAGAAAACTATAAATGAAATATGGGCTTTTTAGTTGTTATAAAGCAGTATTTTAATTGGGTGTATGATATATTAAAATGGGACTTTTTTTACACAAATGCATTTTAGAGGTTTAAATAGATTTTAAGTGTATATTTTACAACTTCAGTTAAAATACCTGTGCTGCCACTTACCATGAAACTACTGGTGGCCCAGAAAAAAATTTGGAAGCAATTCCCATACAGTGAACTTTTGGACCTTCCAAACCAAGTTTTTTATCGCTACTTTTTATTTCCCTTCATGTAAAGTAATAATGAAATAGCATGACACTATTCCTGATTTATTGGCTTGTGAGTTCTTCACCACAAGAAAATGCATGTTATCATGATAGTTGCATTTTCCCACCTTTTTTTAACCTTCACTTTTGCTTCTCTTCATTTTTTCTTTTTCACTGTTGACATTTTTTTATCTTATATATGTATACATAATAAGTTCAGATAAGAATTTAAAAAATTATTTATTGTTACTCAAAAAACTTGTTAAACATTTTAGTTTTCTCTTCGTCAGTACTTGTGTGCATATGTCGGGGGTGGTCAGACTTGTGTCAAATAATAGCTTCGTTGAAAAATCGTAGAGAGCAGTAAGACACTAAAGATGAAAACAGCAAAGCTAATTTTAGTTACACAACTCAACAGATTCATTAATCTGAATCAGAACTAGATCTTGCTAGATCCATTTGCTTGCATAGAACCTAGGTTTTCATTTTAAGCTGTGCTTTTACAATGTCAAAGGTTGTTACCAGTATGATATTTTGACTCAATAGCCTTGTATGTTCTTTCTGCTATGCTGATTGACTCTGTTAGGTGTTTATTTGTGAGTGTTACACAAGTTTTGGATTTCATAGATTTTGTTACTGAAGATTACTGATTAGCAGTAAGTAGTGCCAAATACAGAATCAATCTTACTTCAGTTTTCAGTATCTACAAAATTTCAAAGTTGATTCTGGATTGTGGATCATCTTGCATGTCAATTACCTCTATCTTAACTGCAGACGTTATGTAATACATGGCTTTTTGAGTTGGACACCTTTCATTAACAATGTTGGACACAAATGAGCCCAACAGAAATGAGAAGTATCTCTGAAAAAGCCTGATTTTGTTTTGAAAACTATACAGTATTTGAGAGAGATCAGATGCATCTGTACCCTGAAGTGTCAAGTTGAGAATTTTGAGATGACCTATAATATATCTTGGGAACATAAATCCGGGGTCATCCATTTATTACGTTTACATGAAATTGGCCATTTTTGCCCCCCCCCCCTCCTCCATGCAATTGTACATTTTACTTTTTTTGACCTTTGTTTGTAGTTGCCAATATGATTAATAAGTTAACAATTATGTCATTGATGCTTCTTTTATAGAAGCTCACATTCTTAAATTGAAAAGGAAAAAATTGATGCCTGGGTATTGTGAGAAAGGAAAGCAATTATAATTAGATACAAGCCAAATACAAACAAAAGTAATTCCATACAAGTAAATGTGTAAAAACAGATAAGAATAATTACACCTGCACACCTGTCTTTCACAGTCACTATGTGAAAACTGCAAGCAAAAATTTTTAGTGTGAACATTCTCACCTTGTGAACCCTACTACCCTGTTTTCTTTTTAGGATACCCCTCCCCCCCAACAGTGCAAATGTAATAAATGGATGGCCCCTCATGTATCCATTACTTATTTTTTAGTTGAGGGTTCTGCTTTTGGTTTTCAGAGAGGATCACAATGGCAAACTTATTAAGTACATTGCTGGTTATATAACCATAATAACCATTAAATAATACATTAAAAAGACATGTCAATAGGTGTATCATTGAGATCCAAGCCTTATATTACTATTTGTGCAAATAGAATTAACTATTTCAAGAACTGCCCTCATACATTATATGTAAGTGTTTTAAACATACATGTCAACATGGCCCCTGAAGACCATGCTTGGTCTCATTCAAGCATGAAATACCAGTTTGAGGACTGGCGGGGTATAGTCTTTCTCTCACGGGCAGGTGAAGCGCTCTTCAGCCTTGGATGGCAATAACCTAGAGATAGTGTCTCAATAAAAACACTGGTCCCCATTACCTTAATGGGTTGGTGTCAGGAAGGGCATCCGGCCTATAAAAACACTGCCTCATCATACCATGAAATGACATCCAAAGATATCCGGCATAACTGCGTAAACGGGACTGGAACTAATTTAAGTGAAGGTGTCACGCACGGTAGGACTTTTG
>RDPX01000075.1:1221862-1246731 GCA_003991215.1 Morbakka virulenta
GGCAGGAGAACTGGGACAGTGAACGTGGAAGGTGTCAGCCACATGGAGCAGAATGGAATGAGAAAGATAAGATGGATGTGCAACGTAAGTCTAAAGTACAGGCTCAGTTCTAATGAACTCAGAAGGAGATTGAATCTGGACGGTATTGGCAGCTGTATGCAGAATAGGAGGCTTCGTTGGTTTGGGCATGTGGAGAGAATGGACAAGAATGCTTGGACAAGTAGATGCAGAACAATCAAGGTGACAGGAACCACTGGCAGAGGAAGACCAAAGAAAGCGTGGGAGGAAGTGATAAGGATGGATCTGAAAGAAAAAGGTGTCTGCAGAGACCTGGTGAAGGATAGGATAAATTGGAAGTCAATTTCAAGAAATCGTCCAACACATGCTAGCATGTAAAACGGACGTTAAACCGAATATGATGATGATGATGATGATGATGTCAACTTATATAAGTGTTTAGCAGGAAGGTTTTCATCATGAATAATGAGTGGACTAGCAAAACCAATATAAAGTTAAGAAAAGCCTTTAACAGAGTAACAGAACCTGCATTTTTGCTCAGCACTGGATGGACTCTGTTAGTTGCTACACTAACAAGTTTATGTACTGGAACTTGTGCTTTTGTCAAGGCACCATTGTGAACATTCTTAATGTTAGGAGCACAAGTTGTTTCTTTAAACATAGTAAATCCAACATTGCTTCCTTAACAGTCACATCAGGGAAAACATAATGTATATCATTGCTAGTTGTGGGTTACCTTGAATGTTTGTTGATTTGACTGAAACTAGACTGAATTGTGGTGATCGCATTTGGCTGTTAGCATCATCACTGGTCTGTGTGATTCCAATCACTGTTGTGGCAGGAACTGGAGTCTGAGAAAGAAACAGATGCAAGTTTTTGTTAGTAGGGGCTTAAACAGCAGCAATGTCGGCTCTATTTTTGATGAATGGTTCAAGGGTACTCGGCAGTTAGCCTGGGCAATGTTTTATGATATAACAGAACTGCATTTGGTCATTATTTCAGCGTCCTTAACTGAATGCAGTCATCAAGGATTGCCGAGTATCCAATGGTGGCATTGAATTTTCAAGTTTTCTATTTTGCACCTTTGACTTTGGAGGATATTTGTCAGAAAGGACTTTGTGGTTTGCTTTGTAATGACATTTCAAATTAGGGGATTTAAAATGGCCTGAACTCTCTTTACTTAGCATGCACAATGGTTTGCCTTCTTGGTAGTAGTAAAATGTAAAGTTGTATTTCCTTATTTTGCAGCCTGAGGATGCCATTTTCTAGTATTTATGTATCCTTTTGCAGTAACAAAATAAAAGTAACCCATTATCCACAGGTGAGAAGACAGTACTCATTAATCTTCCATGCAAGCCCAAACTGAAATGTTTAAAGTCAGAAGAGTTTGATCCAAGAAGCCACTCTTAGCAGCTGGCATCAAACCATCAAGGATACAAATTCCAAATTGGACATTAATCAAGAAACAGGGTAGACTGTTCACTATTAGAGCCCACTCAAACCCCAACCTAGCTCATCCTACTTATTACTGACAGAAGTTACACTCCGCTTTAATATCACAGAAATCTGTAAAAGGAGCTTTTTTTTGGTCAAGGATATCTGTGCTCTGCACATAGGTCATTGGTAAGTCACAGTTTAGCCACCCCACCCCTGATATGTATGATAGGAGTTAGCATTGCTTAAATGGTAATTTTTTTAGTAGTGGTAGATAATTTAATTTCACATTGTGATGGTAAACAAATAAGTCAGTAATAAAGATTACAATTGTACAGAAAGGAGTATCATTATACATGTTAAGGGAAATATAAAACAGATAACTGGCATGAAAATTTAAGACCATATGCAGGTTTAGGTTGTTATAGAAACCTGGGAGGATTGATGGAACATTTTGAAAGGGCATCAGTGTGTAGAATCATACTCGTACTAAGCTCTAACATGAATGTAATCTTTTACAGGTAAAGCAAAGGATAAGGCTAAAGCAGCTGCTTTGAAGGCCAAAAAGCAAGTTCTAAAAGGCTCTCATGCAAAGGGGAAAAGGAAGGTCAGAACATCAGTTCATTTTCATAGACCAAAGACTTTAAGACTCCCCCGTAATCCAAAGTATCCAAGAATATCAGCACCACGTACTAACAAGTTAGACCAATTTGCAACAATAAAACATCCCCTGACAACCGAGTCTGCCATGAAAAAGATTGAAGACAATAATACACTAGTTTTTATTGTTGATATCAGAGCAAATAAGCCACAGATCAAGAGGGCTGTCAAGAAGCTGTATGAAATTGATGCTGCAAAGGTGAACACCTTAGTTCGGTAAGTTGTTGTGTATATTTACTCATTTATGTAGAAATGTGTTACCAAAGGTTTAGCCCTGCCTGTTGGGGTAATTTAGACTTAGATTTGTTACAATGGTATTTTGGTGGCAAAGTATCACCCATGAGTATTGCCCTTGATGCATTGATCATTGTAGTGTAGTTCTAATAACTAAGATAAACAGCCACAGCATGGGTTTATCTTGGCTACTGAGTGGCCATCTGCCATAGCAAATTCTGGTGAGCAAGCCAACAGGCAAGCCATAAAAGTACTAAAGGCATTCTGAATATCTTCTCTCATGTTCTCATGCTCTTACTTGATAACTATATGCTTACATTTTAAAAAACTGTTTTATGTGTAATAAACTTTTTCCATCCTAATTTTCCTCTGATTGTGCATTTCATTTCTTTCCACTTAAAATAAGATGTGTAAGTAAAAGTGTTGGTTAGATTGACTAAAGGATTGAAGTAGAAAACAGCCAGATTGACTGAAAAGATTATCTTTATTGTAATGTAAAAGAGAAATTAAGAATGAATTCACACAAGATGTGTTCTTGAAAACTGAGTATTCTGAAATCAAAATAAAGATCTTACAATAGAGAATTTGAATAAAAAATAGCATCAGAAGTACAGTATGTGTAGAAGTGGGGAAAAACCTCTTAGCTTCTGCTCATATTTGATATCTGGGCCACTCCCTCTTGATAAACCATCAATAATCTGCTATAATTTTTAGGTATTACCTACCTTGATACTGCTGTTCTTTCATTTTTTTCCCCTGTGGTAAAATCTTTTAATTTCTTCAACCCCATCACAAAGGTTCTCAAGAATACATCCAGGTGACTAAATGGAAAGTAAACTTAAAATTTCACTTCACAGTCTAGGTTTTGGAGTGTGTTCAGTTTGTCTTGGGCTTTTTTGCAGGTGACAGATTTTATGATTATTTAGAAGTTTTGGCAACAGTAATAACGGTAAATTATTTTCCTGCATTCCACCCAGGAACAGCCACAGACACTGGAAAATTTTCATTCATTATTTTCCTTTTTTTTGGGCCCATAAATTTTATATATTATGCATACAATTCTTTAAAGTTCTGCCTTACTCAGGATTGGAAAGGACTTGAGGAAGTGGCGGAAGTAACACTCAGGGTTTTCCACTCATTTTGTTTGAGCAGGTCTGTTCAAGAATTGAACAGGTGTGCTTTAGGGGGGTCTTGAAAAATTTACCCCCCAGAAAATTTTGAAATCCTAGATGCAAAATCCTGGATTCTGGGGCATATCTGGGAGGTAAATTGATGTGTTGAAAATGATGTTTTTAAGGTCACTTTTCATGATACCTGAGCACTTAATTTTTTTTCTTCTTTTTTTCACCCACCTTTTTTAAGTTGTTATCCAGTCTACTCAGTAACTAAAATCATTCTAAATTGTAGTCTAAATATTCAAAATTGCATTCTGCAATTCTTCATGCTAGCAGTTTTTGTAAAGTTGTAATATGTTATACTGAATATATATATCTTCATTGTGCGAGTGACACAAAGTCATTTTGTTAAATCTTTTATGTATATATATGAAACCATATTCAGATGTGAAAATGGACTTTTGCAGTGAAAATTAAGGAAATTCACACTATTGACATACAAGTATATGCAAATATATTTAAAAAACGAGCTGTATGGATGCTAGCATATAAAAAGCATATAGAAATAGGAAAAGAATGTCACTTTATGGTAGGAAGCTTCTTTTTTGACTTTGTCTTGCATGTTTGACACTTGGACAGTCTCGCTTTATTGACCAACAGTAGTCCGCCATCATGTGGACATCCCATCGGCCTTGGTATCTTTACTCCATTTCTTTTATGCCCTGGTGGAACCTCTAATCTTGCTCATCGCTAACATCTCCAAGGTCTTATGGGAAGACATCTAAGTGACTGGAGGAAATTAATTTTGATACTCATATTGCAGCCAAGCTTATGAAAGTTTTTCAGCGAATCAGCAATCAAGCTCCTGTAGTTTGGAGATTTATAATTTCCATTAAAACTGCTTGGTAACATCTACAAATGAAGTCCATGCCCCCTTTTCAACAACTGTCATGGTTCCTTCAAAGTTACTGTCATTAATGAGTTTTCGAATCTGGGGTATATCAAATATCCCAGCTTTCACTTTTTCATAGGACAAACTAGTTCGTCTGATGTGCTGAAAGCATTCTTGGTCTTTGTTCAAGGCTTTTACAAACTGCTTCATTTAGCCTAACTTTATGTGAAGTGGAGGAGGTACAATGTTAGATCGATCAACCAAAGGTTGCTCTATCAGATTTGGACCCCCGGCTTGCAGTTCTGGTCTAGGAAGCCAGTCTTGTTTGACCCAATGTTGACCCCGATCCCTACTGTCCCATAAACACAAATGGCATGGATGTTTGGTGAAGCCTCTCTGCTGACCCAAGAGGAAATTCATCATCTTCAAGTCTACACATATGATCCAATTATGGTCATATTATCGGAGTAAATTAATTACTTTTTAATGCTCTCGTAGTTTTCCTTTAGAATCACTGAGTGACCTACAGGTACTGCTCCAAATTTGTTTCCATTATGAAGAAGGACACACTTGAAGCTTTTCTTCGAGCTGTCTATAAACAGCCTCCAATCATTTGAATTGTAACTGGGTAAACCTAAAGCTAGAAGAAGCCCACTAATATCATTACAATACACGAAGTCACAGTCAGTACTGAAAAATTTCAGAAATTCACTGTCTCCAGATCTGTAGTATGAAATTTTGAGATCACTCTGAGTCAGTTCCTTCTCACTTAGTCTAGAAGCTAGAAGCTCAGCACCTGCTTTTGATAAACCTATATCGCGTATCAAATCGTTCATTTCAAACTGATTAAGCAGACCAGGAGTGATTCCTGATGTATCCTCAATATCTGAGTGGCTTGAACTAGCTGTAGTATCAGAGCTGGTTTCATGACATCTCGATTCTGGTTGAGGAAACTGCAGAATGGGGAACAGGCAGTCGGGCAGATTCTAGATCAAAATAATCAAATAATGGTTATCAAATAGAGTTCGTGGTCGTTTCATGTTACTTCATACATGTGCTTCACATGCTTTTAAAGCCTTTATTTTCACTTTCGTTTTGTTATTGACTGACCATCCGATATCGACCAATTTAAATCGCCGTCACTCCCGGTGTTTGGACCAACAAGGACATAAACACAGCTGATTCAACACATGTGATGAACACACGTTTTGATCCGTTTTCTGAGATACACTGCTCAATTTCTCGATGACTCGATCTTTACAATATGCAAGACACAATCAATTATTGAACAGTTCAGTTGAAATTTGCTAAAAAAATTGTTTGGGACTGAAGTTTGAGCCGGCCCAAAAAACGTTTGAAATGGTCAATTTGGCCGGTTACCGGTTTTTAGGGAAAACACTGAATACTTTTTTCTCTCCCGAGCTTCCTTGAATTCTTTCAATAGCCCATGTTTAATTCTATTTTTGCAGCAACCTAAGTTTTTTTAAATTGTATTCTTCTGACACCATTCCAAAAGATACTGTTTTTGGTAACTGCTGTTATGCAGTGTTTGTCTCTGCCATATAAAAACATAAAAAACAACCCCCCCCCCCCATATAAAAACAAAACATGATTATTTGGTAAATCGGCTTTGTTGAGCAGTGTTTTAATTAGCAGTGATGGTCCATGCAAGTATTGTATTCTGTGAGGGCATCTTTTTACTATGTTGTCATTTTTGTTGGCTTGAACTGAATGACAGTTAATAAATAATAATGCACTGGATCTTCCCATTGGACCCATCAATAGAGTTGCCACTTATTAGAGCTGCAGATCGAATTCTGACAAAAATGCTCTGACATTTGAACATTGTTGCCGAGGACAGAGGGCAAAAACTCATACAAGAGTCAAGATAACTAGTCAGTAGTTCATCATAACTCAACTGATATTTCTCTTGCATCTCAGCTCAATTTATACAATCATATATTTTTTCAGTTACTAGACATTTTTCGAAACTCTGTTGCAGCAAGAACTGCAATTAAATACCTTTCAGCAGCAAACTCAGTGTAGTTGTAATGTCAGCACTACTAAGGTAGCATTCAAAAACAACTAAACCAAAATCTTCTCACAGGAAGACGCAGTTAGATGTTCTAAGCTCTCAGGTGTATTTCAGTTTTTTAAACGGCACAAATGCCCATATCCACTGTTTGTCTTTAAAATGGTAGTGACATTTTTAGGAAAAATCTGCACAAACCTAATCTTAAACTGTATGTATGATTGTCTTTAGCTTCAGCTGTTGTTTTAAGAGTGTTATAATATTACTTTTTTTACAGACCGGATGGTCTCAAAAAGGCCTATGTCCGACTTGCCTCAGATTATGATGCTTTAGATGTTGCTAACAAGGTAAGTTTTTTCAAACAGGCGACTAGAAAAGAATGATTTTTCTTCTCTGGTAATTCATTTGTTTACTTTTTGTTGTATAAGTAGTATGGTTTTGTCAATTTTTATAGGAGTATTGGGGAAAAAGTGGTATTTGCAATGTAATGAACCAGTGACACTTGGCGTGAAACCAATTGCAGTTGCCATATAAGAACTGAATTGTAGAAAGAACTAATTTTTATTCTCCCCAGTTTGAAAAACCGGACATCAAGTTTACTTAACTGCCCGAACCCACCTTGTGAAAGGGAAAGGGATTGCGATTGCGATTGCCATCGTTTTTCCTCAACACATACCAGATATGTTGCCAGATTCACCATGGTTTGTTTCATTAGCGTTCACTACCGTAGATTGCTTTGTCAAGTAAGATAAAATCTACAGCCTGCTGGACACAATTGGAGTAATTTTTAAATATATTTGATTAAATTTCTTTTATCCATATTTGCATTATCTTGTATCATCGTCCTTGCAGCTTCCGCCTAAAATATTTCTAAATTAGTGTGGACTTAGTGGCCAAGGTTTTAATTGAAAGAAAATATTCGCCATGACAAAACGAAAGTGAAAGCAAAATCTAATTTGAAAATATAGTTGTATGTTGAAGTCATAATGTGTGGCACACTCTGTGCTCAATGTTGCAGAATTAAAGTGGCATTTAGCCTTTATTTCGTTTATGTGGAAAGAAACGCATCCCGCAACCAGAACCGCATTTGGGTAAACATTTTCTAGACGTTCTTGCCAAAATTCGTTTCCGTGCGTTCACGTACACAATATTTTACATCACATGGGAATCCATTGATTCCAAATGCATTATGTAGGAATGCTCTCTGTTGCTACAAAAAGCAGACATGTCGTTCCTTCCAAATTCAATGGGGCTCTACCCCAAGGATCCTAAAATTTTTGCCTTTTGGTTATATCCGTGGGAAGGAAATTCCTGAAAATTTCAGCTAGTAATTTTTATAGGCATCTTTTAGGAAGAGATAGAGTTACAGCTATTGGTTTTGACATTTTAGAATTTTAGATACAAGATTCTTGAAATTAAGGTGTAAAGACATACCGTACTTGAAATCAGTTGATAGATTAGGTCACAAAATATGAAAAATAACTTTTTCCCAAATTTAGAAAATTTATCGGAAAAGTAAAACACCCATGAAGTCTGACTGCTAAGAGTTGCTTGGTTAACGTTTTTAGAAATTAATTTTTACATTGATACAAAAAAAAAATAAAAAAATTTGAGGGTCCTTGTAACGGATTCCTGTTTCATTAGGATAGAATGACCCATACATCATAGTCATACGGAAAAAAACAGTTATCAACAGTACCTAAGTAAAAGATGAATAGGATTCGTCTACTCGGTCGAGTTTTCTCTTATTTACTTCCAATTCAGTATCCTATATTCCCGACTTTTAGTCTCTTACATTTTGAGGATTAAACCAGTAATAGGTAATCTAGTTAAACCTAATTACCACGTTCAGGAGGAGAGCACTTTTCGGTCCCGGGATGTTTTTTTTGGCGAAATAATTTTAAGCCATGGTTTAGCATTCTGTGACAATGTGGAGCAAGGATATACAATCGTTTTTTGTTTCCCGGCAGTTAGGATCGCCATGTATCCCCCTTATTTTCATTTTTGATATTTGTTGTTGCTGTTGTTGTTTTATTATTTGTGAAATGCAGAAACTGAAACTTGCAAGCCTGTTTGAGCTTATTTGTTGTTTTTTTCTCTCCTTGCAGATCGGCATTATATAAATGTATACTTGGAATTAACTGTAAAGCCACTGAAAAATAGAATTTGTAACATCACTATACTTATTGCGATATGTGTTGAAACATCTGTCTTTCATTATTTTTCTTGTTTGATTGAATAAGTCTAAAAACGTAAAAGTCTAGGCTATCATTAACGCGAATGTCTTGTCTAAATAAAAGTCAAGTTTTTTAAAATTATTATTTTATTATTTTTTTGTTTTTTGGTTTTGTTTTAACGTCATTTCCCCCAGTAGCTGGGGCTCAGATCGTGCCCTTCAGAGGGACTTTGTTTCAGCAGCGAGGAATTAATTTCTTGGCGGGGTGCCCTTCCTGACGCCAACCGATCCTTTTTTTTCTTTGGTTCAGTTACAAATTCTTTTCGGCCGCTGGGGAAATCGAACCTGGAACCACTTAGTTACTGTGCAACTGCACTCACCATTAAGCCACGGTGCTTCAAATCAAATACACCATTCTAAATAATCAAACAAAGGAAATTATTACAAAATATATGCTAAAAGGCGTGCTATCTTTTAGTTATTGCAGGAGCAAAAACATTTTTTAAACAGCTTCCGAAATTTAAAGCAATGCGCCAGATAGTAAAAGAGTGTCGAGTGAAATACACGACGTAAACATTTGCTTGCGTTTTTAAGACTTGCTTTCCTTTTATTTCAAAATTAGCCGTTATCTTCATGTGGTGAGTAAAACGTTTTCACTTGTAAGCTGCTACTTCGCAAGTCTTTCCACGACACGCGATGCATAAGGTACAAGCTGACGTTCTTTCCTGTGGTTAGCTGAAACACTGTCAGCTGTCGCTGAATCCAACGCAGGATCTGCTTGAAAGTGTGGGATTCGTCTGCACGGAACTCGACCACGTGGGATTTGACTGCACAAACTTGGGGACCATCCATTTATTACGTTCGCATGAAATTGGTCATTTCTCAGCCCCCCTGCGAATGTATGTTATACTTTTTTTGACCGTCGTTGGTAGTTGCCATTTCGATAAATAACAAAAATTGTGTGATTGACTCTTCTTTTAAAGAAGCTCACTTGCTTAAATTCGAAAAGTAAAAAATTGACGCCTGGTTGTTGTGAGAAATAAAAGCAATTATAATAGATACAAGCCAAATACAAACGAAAGTAATTCCATATAATACAATAAATTTGTAAAAACAGATGGTAATTACACCTGCACACCTGTCTTTCGCTGTCACTACATTGAAAACTGTACGCAAAAAAATATCTAACGCGAACGTCCACACCTTGTGAACCCCACTCCCCCATTCGCATTTTAGGATACCCCCTCCCCCCTCAGTGCGAACGTAATAAATGGATGGCTCCCAGCAGTACAAAAACAAACCAAAGGTGCGTTAACTTGTCCAACCAATGTACTTTTTGCACCTGTGGTGTCCTTGTTTGAATGAAAACGAAGGAAAAAATAAACGAAGGCTGTTGCCGCTGGTCAGCCTGAATTAGTTGACTTTGACACCTACATTTTTTTAATAAGCATATTCAGGCTCAGACGACATTTTCTTGAGCATATTTCCAAACCTTGGTTTTTACTTATGAAGTGTCTTTATTTTAGTTCCAAGGCTTACAAAACATTACAAAGTTTGATAATTCCCAGGAAAAGATTCTGTGAGATGTAAACAATGCCTTAGAAAATCGAATTAAGAATTCAAATCTATTCGCATTCGAAAACTTTTTTTGAATATCAAAATTTGAAAACAAAACAAATGGAACGTTAGTTTTGACTGTCTGATGCATTTCATCTTTATACAGTTGTTACAGTAAAATATCTCAAAAGTGAGAGTCGACAAATAAAAGCAGCCAACATTTGCTGCTTTTGGATCCAAGGAAAAGGTTGTGCATCGTGGAATCGAGCAGGAGGTAAAAATGACTTTGGAAGCAGTGGAAGTCTTGTTTCAATGTAATTACTGTGCTAATCAGTTCAAGAGCAGTCAAGGCCTTGCATTCCACATTAAAAGCATAATATTATCAATGAAACTACACAGAAAAAATAGAACAAAGCTGATCATGAACATTTATCGTTTAAAGTTGATGAGGGTGTTGATCAAATGGTGAACTGTGTGGCAGAAGTCAAGAGTTCAGGTGCGAGCATGAACTCGGGGAAAAAAAAGAAAGCAGTATACAGCAGTGTACAAGGCAGCTGCAGCATGCGACTACGAAAGTGGAGAGCTGCAAGGAAGTGTAGCAGATAAATATGGCATCACTCAATCCCAAATTTCTCGACGGTTGAAGAACAAACGATCTATTATGCCAGACGCAGCATCAGCACACCGCAAACTTTTTTGCGAAGGTAGAAAAGCGACTGAGTATAATTATATAAGCTTTGAGACAAAGGTCGAAAGGTCACCTAGTAAATTTTGCCTGGCTTTGGAGTAAGGCACGCAAATTACAGGCAGAGATCGATCCAAAAGTTGAAATAAAAGCTCGTATCATGCGGTTCCTACAAAGACATCAAACCAGGATACGGTCAAAACAAAGAAACAAAAAACACAAGGAGAAAATTCCAGCATTGATGAAATGGCATGCAACTTTAAGGGAAAAATGCATACGAACTGGTACAGAAGATCCAACATATGACACGAAGTGGGCAAGATGTAAACCACACGAAAGGAAAACGTAGATCAATCATCTTGTGTTCGTCGTTCATGCGAAACGCACATACGAGTATGTACCACCAAAACAAGGATCGACGCACAATACATGGATAGCACAACCTAGTGCAAGATTAGAAAAACGTCAGTGCACACTTGAAGTTACATTCAGACCAGAGAGAAAGCAACTAAAGCTTGCCGTGATTTTCTGTGGTAAAGTTAGAAGAATTTCAGCCGATAAAAAGCTTGCCTGGCACCCTGAAGTCGATGTGTTTTGGCAAGACAATGCCTGGTTAGACCAGTTTGTTTGTATAGACTGGTTTACAAGATCACTTTCACCTTTCTTGCAACAGGAAGGCCAAATTTGTTTTGTTACTCGATAACTTGACATGTCAAATGCAAAATGTTTTAAAGTAGCAGTGTCCGGAGCAAATGGGTTACTGCTGTATGGTTTACCCGATGCGACCGATCTTTGGCAGCCGGTAGACGCTGGATATGCTGCTTTCTTAAAGTCCCTGATTGCTATCGAACACAGGAAGTGGTCGGACATCGAAGATAACAATGAAAAACCCTTTAGCGCAAAAGAAACGCGTGTATTGATCACACATTGAGCTGGTGGTGCGTGGAATGCCTTGAATGGTGAGCAGTACAACAAGTTGAGAAAAAACTGCTGGACTGCAACAGGTTGCTTAATTACAGCACATGGTTCTGATGACAAATTAATTAATCCTGAAGGTCTCGAAAACTACCACGTTCCTCCACCATCAGTGATTGATGCATTAACCACACCTGTCGTCAGTAACGTTGACAGTGTCCTTTCAGCTGAACCAAGAAGACGACGAGTCGTTTGTTATTAATGACAATATGGAATTTCTTTCCTCTGAAGACGAAGAGGGAGAGAGGAACCTATTGGACTTAATTGACGGCTTTATTGAAAAATGTATACATTATACTTATCATGTTTAGTTATGTTTTTTATTTGAATAAGAAGCTGTCACAGCTTTTGTTACATGCAAAAAGTTTTTCTATTGAATAAACCTTAATTTTGACATTTTTTCAATAAAGTACTATAAAAAATTTGTATTTAATTTTTTTGGAAAATAAGCATATTTTAAACATGTCTGAGTTTTCTCCACAAGCATACATCAGCCTATTTTCAAAAATGTGTGTGTATAAAGAATGGAAACCGATTACGTGGCACAAAAACATCTTTCAGGGATCCTTAAGAAGTGTGTTGTTGCTGCTGTTCCCACCAGAGGCAAAAGTTTATTACATAACCAATAGTTTATATGCTTTTTGAAATTATAGAAACATCTAATTGCCTAAAAACACACTTAAACTGACGAAACAGCCAGATAATACACTAGTCCTCCCAAAAAACGAGCACCCTCGCAGGGAAGTGTAAGTGTTCGTTATTGGTAGGGGGCCTTTACTTGGGGAAAACGATATTTGACATTGGTTTTTTCCCTCTGTTTCCGTTTTCTGTGTTAGTCTGATACACAAGTGTTCCACATCGTGACAAATATTCCAAGCAAGCTCTGGCCTTGCAGATGTTTTGTGCCTGTTCTCAAACTGGCTTCCAAAGTTCATTTCAGTGCATTCAAAGTTCGTGATTTGTCGAGGTAAATGGTGTTAAAATCTCGACAGTAAATCTGGTGAACTACTCCACACTGTTTTTAGGGTGGCGTTTTATTTTTGGGTGCCGCCAGTTTCTCGTGGTACACCAAGTTCTGGGATAGTTGTGGGGCAAAAAAATGCGTGGTGTAATCGTAAAAGTGAGCAAGCGATTGTTTTCGTATACTTACAGAGTAAGAACCACACAAAACGTTAAACGGTAAGGTGGATCCAGAAATGACTTTTAAAACTTCACAAACAAAAAAAAGTTAAATTTAAAGTATTGGGTCAAAACAAAGAGACTTTTGCCAAGTCTTAAAGGGAGAAAAATTGTCACCTTTTCGTCTCAAAACAAGACCATTTTTCACATATCAAGTTGATAGAAAAGTATGTGAATGTTATTACGTTTAAGAAAAAGAAGGTGCAAAGTAATGATACATAGAGGCCTTATTAAAACATGTTTCAGACAGCACAAAGCATAGTACATTTTACCTCTTGGATTACTATATCAATTATCTAATAGGAATGTTTGTTAGAAGAACAAGTGCTTCACTGTCTGTACTGCTTATTAATGTCTTCGATTCAATATCAAATGAATTAATCGGTCTCTTATTTGAAGGAATCAAAGAATATGTTTCCATTTTATGCTTATGTACATTAAAAGATAACCATACACTATTTGACGACATTGATTTCAAATCTGGTGCTGTAGATCCAGAGAGAGCACCCTTGGGTCTGCTACTGGGTGACCTGTAATCTGGTACCCTATTACCAATTGTCGATCCATCCCAATACCAAAGCGAGCCGTCTTCTGAACAAGTAAATAAATTGTCAGGATGGAGCTTGTGAAATTTCACCTCCCAGACTAAAAAAAATTAGGAGCAGAAAACACCATATAAGTAATAGGTAATGACAGTTAATGTTTACTCAAGCACTAATTATATGTAGTATAAAAAACAAACAAATCAAAAAGCAAATAGATGCATAAAAACCCAAAACAACAAAAATCAAGGCAACAAAAATCAAGGCAACAAAACAGAGGGTGTTTCGAATCGCAGGAATGAATAGTTTTAGAAGAGTGAAAAGTATGTTTGCACCGAGCTGGAAGCGAACCAGTGTCTTATGACTAAAATGGCCACATGCTCTACCACCTGAGCAACCGGGGCCCTTCCTTCACCAGATCATTTTTCAAACCGTATCTTCCAATTAAATATCCAAGACCTGAAAACGGGAATAAAGAACACATATAACCAAAATGTGTACTGATGTGCGAGTATGTATCTGTGAATAGCGCAAGCCGTGTGCCTGGGCCACGTTTGTGGGTTAGCCCAAGTAATTTATCTTTACGAATTTGCATACAGTTTTCTGTGCATATGACAAAATTATTTGTATTATTCTTAAATCTTACGTTCTTGGAGTCGCCAAAAAAGGTGCTGTTATACTCCCGCCAAAACTGGTAAACTGTTACTACCCACCAACTCACATTTTTCTAAAATCTAGATGTTGCTATGACAAAACAGTTTTAGCAATAATTCACGAAAAACTCACATTTTTCTCTTTTCAATATTCTCTTCGTTCAAGCTTCAAAGATTGCTAATTTACTATTCAAAGGGTATAATCAAAGTTCAAATAATTCAAGTACAGTTTTCTTAAAATTAATGCTGCTGCATATTATAATTGTCAAGTTATTTTTGGTTGTGAAATGTGGATGAAGTTGAGCGACAGATGACATCTGACCGTCATCTGGAAACAACAACCAACAAAGATGACCAACAAAGGCAGGGTCAAAATAGGAATGTTAGGACATTTAATTATTGAGATAGCCTAGAAAATAAAACGCACGAAAGTGCCGTGTCTTAATGTTCCTCACAAGTGATCATTATTGGATATCTGAATGTAAAGGTAGGCAATGAGCAGTATAGCGAAATGGTTGGTAAACAGGGACTTGGTTCACGTAAAGGGTGAGGAGAAAACTCGGTTCAGTTGTTTACTGCGAATTAAAATTTATAACCACGAATTCCTCCAAAAAACACCACATACGCTTATGGATTTGGAAAGGCCTAGGAGGCGATACGAAAAGCCAGATAAACTATATGACGATCAAAAAACGAATTAGCAACGCCGTTCTGCACTAAAGTGCCAAAGTGCCAACTGTTGAAGCGAATATCTCTCAGTTGTTTGTAAACTTAAAGAAGATTACGAAAACTAAAGGACCGTAAGCCAATTTCCAAACTTCAATACTTGAGACTAGACAGTGGCAAAGTTTGCAAGCAAGAATACGGAGTTCCTGCTAAGAACAGGGTCTAGACTTTAGAAAATTCTCCTCCTCAATGAAAGAGACAGCAGATAAATAAAAAAAATAGTGAAGAGTGGAGGAGCCTTGAAACCCATTAAAGTAAAATGCTCAAAAAAACAAACGAAAGCTTGGCTTAACAAAAAATGTGAAAAGATCGACGATTAAAAATAGAAAAACAACTGGTATGCTGGTAAGAAAATCAAAGAGATTGTGGGGGAAAAATATGCTTTTTAACTGAATATATAAAATCTAGAGAGGAAATTATAATCATGGAAAACGACAAGATACTGCAACGGTGGTCTGAATGCACTGCAGAACTCTTCCACGACAGCAAAAGAGAGAAACGTATAAATATATGGTGAATAAGGAAAAGCCTAAGATACTAAGATTTGAAGTGACAACAGCTATGGCCAAGAATATGCGGAAAAAACCCATCAGGACCAGATTAGATTGCCATAGAGAGCGTCAGAGCCGCTTTATGACAATCTCAGATTAATCGAGATGACTTAAGTAAAAAACGAAGTGTACAACAACGTTAAATACCTAAGTATCTACCTAAGGATCTAAGTACACCAATTTTTACTGTGTTAGCAAAAACGAACAGGTGACAATGAAAGTGAAATTCATCGAACCATTAATCTGATGAGCTATATAACAAAGCAAGGACGGAGAAAAATAAGTCCGGAAATAGAAAAGAACCTTGTGGCAATGTTTAGGATGCTGAGATGAGATATGCTGAAAGATCTATACATGTATATCATTGACCACACAAAAGCATTCATCAAAGTCCAACAAAATCAAATGTTAAAAATAATTAGAACAGCTTGATATAAATAGTAAAGAAATCCGAATTGTCCGCAATCTAAATTAGTAACAAACAACCTATATGTGAACAGATGAGCTAAGCGAGTATATCAAAATAGAGAGAGGAATAGAGAGAAAACTAAATAGCTTACCAGAGCTTGTCAAAGGTGAAAAGAGCATTAGCAAAATATGCTATGGAGATGACATGTTGATAGCAGATTCATAAGAGAGAGAGAGAGAGAGAGAGAGAGAGAGAGAGAGAGAGAGAGAGAGAGAGAGAGAGAGAGAGAGAGAGAGAGAGAGACACACACACACACACACAGACACAGAGACAGAATTATTATTTACCATCCTACTTTATACAGGACGCTTTGGAACCAAGATGTTTTGGAAGCTCTCCTTGAAATTGAGAAAGGGTGCTCCGTGGTCCGTCAGGAGTAGGCTTTGCAATCGATGAACATCCCGCGTTTGAGCACGTCGTCTTAAGTTTACCCTTAAGTGAACACAGTCTTTTGAAATAAACGAAATTCCAAATCCAACTTGAAGTCCCTTTCTTTTTTACAAACTCTGTCCTTAACATCCCTCTCTATATCCTGCGTTTCGATGTACTATCTGGGTGTCAAAAATTATAATCGATGATAAAACAAGCAGACGACGCAGGAAAACATATGCAGCGGCTTTTTCCAATCGAGTGACGTCATCAGTCAAAAATAAACAAGAAATTGCTGCCAGTATGAAGGAAATGTGTGGCGTGAAAGTCAATCGGAAAACAAAGTTTGCGCCATCCATCTCTGGCTGACCAATGACCGATGCTCGAGCTTCTTATCGATCTTCACAAGCCTAGTATTGGGTCGGAGATCTATGAAATTAATGAACTTTTAAAATGACAAAAGTGTCTACGAACAAAAAATATAAGATTATAAGATGGTCATTTCTATACTAGGACTATGCGAAAAAACAAATACAAACAGCCAAGATTTTTCAATGTTTGTTACACTATTAGTGTAAGATGATTTTCAGTTGCTTGGTACAATCCACAACTATTTTGTAACAAAAATTCCAGCCACCAATACCGCCACCAAAATCATTACCTTTATCATGGTCAGTTGACACTTCAGTCCAATCAACTGCTTAAACATTATTGTATAATTTTCATTAAAGTGCTGTCATGTTTGGTTATCGGTGTCAGTCATTTGAGAGCTTGATCTTCGTTGTTGGTGAGGCAATATTTGGTTGGTTTCGACAAAACTGCTAACATTGTAGAAAAAAATTAGAGTTCTTCACAGTGGGGATGCTACAAGGGATAGGTCTTTAATATGAATGCCATTTTTCTAACAGAAAAATTTCTGTTGTTTTCCTTCTAAATCGTCCATTGATATGTCAGATTAAATCCGACGAAGTTAAAGGCAAATATATTCATTCCATTCTGACCTAGTACTGAACATAAAAAAACACGACTGGAATAACTGGTGAATTTGGAAATTTACTAAACTTATGATAAACGGGGAATATTCATTGGATATTGGTAGAAGCAACGTTTTTTAGAAAGAATGCGATGCAAAAGACAATTTCATTTTTAGTTCTTTTCGAGTATAGACTGGGCCCAAATAAAAAAGCACATGGTTCACAAAATTTTCATTTTATCTCCCGATCACTGGCGTTCAACTGTTTCCAAAAAATAATGCCAGTTTCCACAGCAAGAAGCCGTATCCATTACTTTTTTAAGTCAAGCTAAAAACATAGCAATTAAAGTGAAGAGTGAACCAGCAGTTTTGAAAGAAATCAACTGTCGCAGGACTGTTGTCATTCAAAATAGGAACTTTTATTAGGTAGTTAAATTTAACAACCTTCATGCGTATTTCATGCGTTTAAAGAGCGATCAAGAAACTGGGTTGTGCTTTATCAGTGGAAACGTTCAGGGATAACATGAGTACAAAAACAAAATGAAACTCTGAGTTATATAAAGCACGGCAAAAGAAAGTAAACATTATGGTTTGATGGTGATAGTAGATGGTAACCACTAAATATTGTTTACACGTTATACCAACAGCCGATTCTTAAACAAGGGGGTTATCAGTGGATTGATTATATGTCTGAGGAGGCGAAATTTGCCCTCTGTTACCTCTCTTTTGACCCAATGATCACTGAATCTTTTTTATTATTGTTCTCTCTCGATGGAAAATACGAAGAAAACAACGACTGCATTACTGTCAAGAACTGAAACATATAAAACACTCACCACTACTTCCATGTGCTTCAACAAGTGTAACTGGAAACGTTTCCTGGCGAAGATCCCAAAAGCCAATATTACCATTCACATAACCAGTAACAAGTACATGTGCTTGGTTCGGATGTCGATCTATTGATAATAATGGAGCTTTTTCGCCAGATCTGAATATAATAGTAACAGTAATATAATAGTTTCTTTGTATACAGCACTGGATCCATCACTATAGAAGTACGACGATATAGGCAATTACATTGGGCTGCAAGAAACTAGTGGGTAAAGATGTAAGCAATCGCAAAACCGTTCGCTACTTAAATACCCTATGATTTATACAAATATCTGCAAATGGCCTGTATCTAAAGTAAACATTCTATGCCTACCCACCAGGTCACACATACCTCGAAGAAATGTAGCTCAGGGATCTATCTTTTTAAGTAAATAAAAAGAAATTGCTGTTTTCAAAAATTTTGTACAAAAAGGCAAATTTATGTGCATAATAAATGAAAATATTAAAGAATAATAGATTTTAGTTTTATTGACATAAAATGCTAGTGGTGATGGAAGTAGCAGTCTAGGAGTTACAATTTAAAGAATAAAAAATTAAAAAATTAAAGTTTGCTCTTTAGGAAGACAAAATGACACAAGACTTCCTCTAAATTTAGCAAACGTGATTTTGCATATATCAAGTAGCACGGCGGTTTCCTCCTGGTTACTTTAGTTATCATTGTTAATACAATTACTACTATGACAAGTCGTGATAGTAGAGTAGTAGTAGTTTAGTAGTTATGTAGTAATGTAGTAGTAGTTTCGTAGTTACGTAGTAATGTAGTAGTAGTAGTAGTAGTAGTAGTAGTAGTGGTAGTAGTAGTAATGTAGTAGTAGTAGTAGTTTAGTTGTAGTAATGTAGTAGTATTAGTAGGAGTGTTAATGTAGTAGTAGTTACGTAGTAATGTAGTAGTAGTAGTAGTAGTAGTAGTAGTAGTAGTAGTACTAGTAGCAGTGTAGTTGTAGTAATGTAGTAGTAGTAGTACTAGTACTAGTAGTGTAGTTGTAGTGATGTAGTAGTAGTAGTAGTAGTAGTAGTAGTAGTAGTAGTAGTAGTAGTACTAGCAGTATTTAGCAATAGTGGTGGTGGTAGTAGTAGTACTTCTTATGTCTTTGGTCAGTAGAATATTTTCATTTGAAGAAAACATGTTGCATGATGACTTTTTTTAAACAAGTACAATATCATTGACAGGTATGAGTAATTTATATAATACAAGTGCTTTTATTATATTTTGCTAGAATCCGAATAATAACCTACTTATTTACTGTTACTGACAAAATTCCCTGTTATATGCACTGACATAACGCAAGTATACATAAATATTGAATACAACTTTCTGTGTCAACTTGGTCCATTAAGTTATTCTGTTATTTACATTTGATCAAAGGTAGGAAAGGACATCAATATGTACAATGTTTGTAAGTTTTTTGTCTATATTTTACACTTTTCCAGACCGTATTTCAAAAGTCTTAAAGATTTTATCTAATTCTAATAATTGTATGTTTTTAAAAGTCAAAATGATGTTACTACCTAGCATTGGTGATATCACCCCACCTTTGATAACAACTGAAAAAGTAGCAAACAAAATGGTAGTTGCATACAAAACCAACACAAATTTCACTTGGCAAAACTCTAAAAACTAATGTCACACAGGTTCAAAGGTTGTTTAATCAAAATGGTCAATTAAAAGTACAATTTAAAGTAACTAACAGTAGAATCAATGCTTCACCGAAAAGCTTTAGGGTTATTACATGCCCTAACAGTATGAGGAATGAATTATCTATCTTAAACAGTTGTGGATGAATGATTGCTGAACAAATTACTACACAAAGGTTTCCTGATTAGATGCTAAGGCACACTCTATTTCTCAGTTATAAGTGGCAAACTACCGAGTATGTCCATGTTTTCGGATACAGGATAAAGAGAGGTACGAAACCAATAACGAACAACAATAAAGAAGTACGAAGATAAAAATCAAATAACATGGAAAATTTTCTACGAAAACTGGCTTTTAAACCTTGTTTGGGTTGAACGCCTTAAAAAATTCTTTGAAACGAAAAGCAGTATTTTTTAAACAATAGGAATACCAACTGGATAAAAAATAACTGTGAATGCAGTGCGATATAAATGATTTAGGCCAGGATCTTTCAACCCTTGAAACAATGACAACGCGGAAATGGGTGTCTTGATCTGCCAAGCATGACAGAGCAAGCTCGCAGAACTAAGCCTAATCTCCTGTGCTTTACTAATCAAAAAACACATTAACTTTCAATGACAGAAAGAAGCCCCGAGTTACAGTGAATCAAGCCAAGTGAAGAGAAAAATATTACTCGTTAAATGAATTGTGAAAACTAACAATTGAAAAAACCTTAAATCCACGAGAACATCCTGCACTTATCAAACGTCATTGAAAAATGGCATCATTTGCTGGAAATAATGTCAATTACTCTCACGTCAACACTATTCTGGTAATGTTGTCAATGCAATAATCAATTTTCTGATTGCTATTAAAAATGAAAGCAACCAGGTCCATGATAATTTTTAAAAAGGCAAATAAAAAGGTACTTACAGGCACAAAACTCGTGTTGGAGACCTACTTTTTTGCCTAAGATCCCAAACCTTCATTTGTCCTATTGAATTAATTGTTACTATTTCTGAAGCTCTTATAAAACTCACACCTGTAAAAGTTGATCCATCGGCACCATCTGAATTGAAATTGGCAAGGATAAAATAATACATGAGCCTATTGGTTTAAAGATAATCGACGATCAAGCAAAAGAGAGATAGAGATAGATAGATAGTCAGTCAGTCAGAGTCAAAGAGAGAGAGAGAGAGAGAGAGAGAGAGAGAGAGAGAGAGAGAGAGAGAGAGAGAGAGAGAGAGAGAGAGAGACACACACACACACACACACACACANTGATTTAGGCCAGGATCTTTCAACCCTTGAAACAATGACAACGCGGAAATGGGTGTCTTGATCTGCCAAGCATGACAGAGCAAGCTCGCAGAACTAAGCCTAATCTCCTGTGCTTTACTAATCAAAAAACACATTAACTTTCAATGACAGAAAGAAGCCCCGAGTTACAGTGAATCAAGCCAAGTGAAGAGAAAAATATTACTCGTTAAATGAATTGTGAAAACTAACAATTGAAAAAACCTTAAATCCACGAGAACATCCTGCACTTATCAAACGTCATTGAAAAATGGCATCATTTGCTGGAAATAATGTCAATTACTCTCACGTCAACACTATTCTGGTAATGTTGTCAATGCAATAATCAATTTTCTGATTGCTATTAAAAATGAAAGCAACCAGGTCCATGATAATTTTTAAAAAGGCAAATAAAAAGGTACTTACAGGCACAAAACTCGTGTTGGAGACCTACTTTTTTGCCTAAGATCCCAAACCTTCATTTGTCCTATTGAATTAATTGTTACTATTTCTGAAGCTCTTATAAAACTCACACCTGTAAAAGTTGATCCATCGGCACCATCTGAATTGAAATTGGCAAGGATAAAATAATACATGAGCCTATTGGTTTAAAGATAATCGACGATCAAGCAAAAGAGAGATAGAGATAGATAGATAGTCAGTCAGTCAGAGTCAAAGAGAGAGAGAGAGAGAGAGAGAGAGAGAGAGAGAGAGAGAGAGAGAGAGAGAGAGAGAGAGAGAGAGAGACACACACACACACACACACACAGACAGAATTATTATTTACCATCCTACTTTATACAGGACGCTTTGGAACCAAGATGTTTTGGAAGCTATCTATCTATCTATCTATCTATCTATCTATCTATCTATCTATCTATCTATCTATCTATCTATCTATCTATCTACCTATCTATCTATCTATCTATCTATCTATCTATCTATCTATCAATCTATCTATCTATAAATACAAAACTAGAAACAAAACTAATGCCTTCCTGAATTGTTAAAAAACAAGTGTCATCTTACATTTATTCTTACACAACACAACACAATACAAAGTGTAAACTGCATGAAAACTGAAGGAAAAATTCATATGTTACCTCATAAAAACAAAACAAGAACAGAACTGTTATCTGAAAATCGCAATTGAAATACAGTGAATTCAGCCTGAAAGCCACACTTTACTGTTCTGAAAAAAACTCAAATAAGAAATATAAAAGCTTCAGCCTTGTACCATTCTTACATTCTTCCTACTAGCCAGTGACTTTGAACCTCAACATTCGACCTTCGTGTTGTTTCAAAAACGGTTTAGTTTTGGCGGCTGATGTTTCATTATCCCGGCATTTTATCGCAGGGCCCTTAACCATAAGTGGCAGTCAGCCTCACTGTGTAGGCACCATTGTTATTACTTTCGGAAATTTCATAGCAGGGCCAATCTTAAAAAAAAATTTGTCATCAAAAATAAAATGTTCTATTTTCGCCGTTGTATGATCATCCATCACAAAACATCGCCAACAAAAATATGTTTCTCTGCTCATTTCAACAACTCCATGAAAAATTCTGGTGAACGGCTTCACTGGAAAAGTTCTTAATAGCAACACGAAGCCATGGGTGTTGGTCTTGTTTTGAGCGAAGTCGTTGGTCATGACTCCATAGATAAAAAAGTTTTGGGATACCCCTGGCAACACTACCAGATATAATTTGATTTATATTTAAACCTTTTGGGCCTAAATTATCCGAAGCATGTAATCTAGCTGACTGCAAAGTAGATTTTATCCTGTGCTATGAGCTGCTGAATTTTCATAGCACGTTACGTCATCCCTGTGAGGTTAACCAATGAAAGACATCACAGGCAAGGATCCTCATCTATTGTTTTCTTTGTGGGTTGTTATGAAATTGATGCCAGTTATAGCATGGCCAGCGGAAAAGGTGCCATTGAGAGTGTTGAACAAATACAATATTAACAGCAAGCTTTGACAGATTAGTAGTTCAAATTGAACAAAGTGTAATTGTTTATGACCCATTCAAATATTATGAGATAAGCGTATCATGACCAGGGGAATACAGGAATAGGAAAATGTGAGAACAGAAACTAGATCAATTTCTGTTCTTTTGCTGAGAGCTTTACATTTGTACAGTGTTTTCAGAATTAACTGCAAATAAAAATATCTTGGCTTTGATTAAAATTTGCCATGACAGTCGTAGCAGTCATAGCACAGCCCGCCGCACCTGACAGTAATATATATATATATATATATATATATATATATATATATATATATATATATATATAAAAGATGTTACTGCTTCCCACTACAATATATGTTATTGTAATCAAGTTTCTTTGGTTTTACACTTTTGGTAATTTTCATAATACAAAGTCATGAAGTTTTAAAACAAGTTTGTAAATTGAGGTAGAATATGCCTTCGTTTATTATAATAACTACGTTGAAATAAATGTCAGCTTACCAAACTGTAAATGTGGTTCATCAAGCTCTTGTTGTAGAACACAAATAGAACCATCTTCACCAACACTTGCAATGTTTGCATCATTAAATGCCAGGGCTGTGCATGCGCATTTTTCTCCATCACTAAATCGGTGAACAGACTCCCAGCTTTTCACTGAATCAAATAACTAAAATTTATAAGGCCAGAAATCGATAGGTTAGTACCAATTTGATTGTTAGGAAAGTTACAGTGGTAACAATGTAATTGATCTTATTTTATATGTACTGATATGAGCATATAGCATAAGTAGGCAAGTAATACGCTGTCGATTGATACTGTGGTAATTATCCTGTATTAAATGATATTCCTGAAATTTCGATTACAAAGTATAAATTTTCATTACTGCTTTTTTTCTACACAGCTAGTCTGTATTATATATTGATAGCAGAAATACCCAGTGTAATACAGTTAAAATCAGATACAGGAAAATGGGTGTTGTCATATAGAATATTCAGGAAAGGTACATATATTTAAATGAACGACCTGTTGGATAATGTTAATACGACTGGGTCAGAGAAAGCAACTGCATTTCCATGCTTGTTTAAAACTGCTTTTTGACCTTAGTTTATCATATTCTTGTTATTAGCCTAGAAGTATTAACTGTCCGTGGGCGATTTTGACATTATACTGAAAGCCAGACAGGAGAGCAATTTACAACAAGTATGCCTTTACTTCTCTTTTCTGTAAAATGCATTTAGCAGTCCCTACCTACAAGCCTGGATTAAAACTAGATGAGAAAAAGGGCTTTAATGCACGGGGAATCCCTTACTAGGAGTGTGGTTAAAAAATAGCCTCCAGAGCAGTTTGAAATTAAATTTTTATATAAAACAAGGATTTGCAATTGGTTGTTGCTTGAAAAATTAACTAAAGTTGTAGATTTCAAAAGAGCCCCTGCACTGTTACAGTCAGTACCTATGATTGACCTCAAACATTGTCTTTTAAAAATTATAGTTCAAGTTATTTAATCCTAGTATTGCATAGTAAGCATTTTGGCATCAGGAAGGGCATCCGGCCAAGAAATTCCTCACTGCCAAATCAAAGTCCCTCTGAAGGGCACCGTCTGAGCCCCAATTGCTGGGGAAAATTGACGTTAAAACTTAAAATTTTTTTTTAAAAAATTGCATAGTAAGCATAGTAATCATAATCATAAAAATATACCAACTCAAAGCATTTTCAATCTGCTGGGGCTTTTGGCTAGGTGTGCTGTGGTCTAGACATAAAATATGATAATAAAAACTCAAGCTTCAAGCTCGCTCGCTCTCTCGCTCTCTCTCTCTCTCTCTCTCTCTCTCTCTCTCTCTCTCTCTCTCTCTCTC
>RDPX01000075.1:1261272-1272416 GCA_003991215.1 Morbakka virulenta
AGTCACGTAAGTCACCCAACTCACAGTCTTCACTGAGTTTTCTTAAACGAGTATAAAATTCGTCAAACCTTTCTCCGTCTTTCTGACGGGTAGTCAGAAACGAAAAACGTATAAATGTTAAGTTTTTACGTGGCTTAAAATATTCGTCGAACTTCTGTATAATCTTGTTATATTTCATATTTTCCCCTTCATTGAAAACAAAGGTGTTATAAACTTCTTTAGCGAAGTCTCCGATACAATGCAATAAAATCGATGATTTTACTAAGTCACTTTTTTCATTGGATTCAGTGGCTTGGAGAAATATTTGAAAATTGTCCTTTCAAACTTTCCATAGTTCAGCTAAATTTCCTGCGCTGTCCAAATTTAGAGCTTTCGGGGGTTTGAGACAATCTATGTTTAATGAAATTGAATGCGAGTAAAATTAACTTAGCACACGTCGTGAGTTACAAACGTAAAAATCCCAATAACACTTGAGGTAGCTAAAACTATCACGTCTTTTTCCTTCCGTGAGATCGTTCTGACACCATGTTATAATAGATGAGGAGCAATCAGACAGATAAACACAATCTTAGTTGATTCATAAAAACTAGATCTTCAATCACGTTAGTACAATTCAGAGAGTGTGGTTACTCCAAGGTTCCCGCCATTTTCCAAGATGGTGGCTTGGAGCTGTGATGGCAAGTGTCCACTGCATCATAATAAGTATACAACAGATACGATAACTTGGAAGTCAATTTCAAGAAAGCGTTCAACACATGCTAGCATGTAAAACAGACGTTAAACAATATATGATGATGATTACCATTTGTAAAAAAAATATATACATAAAGCTAATCGACTTTTTAAGAAAGTTCAATTGCAATCATAATGTTTGAGGTAAGATGGTGGTTGGCGCTTGCGTGTTGGGTGCAGTTTAGGTGTGACATCATCTGTTGCAGGGGTGACCGATGCAGGTGGCTGAGTCAGTTCAGGAGGTATGGCGACAAGTTGGGGTGGACTTGGAACAGGTGGTGCTGGTCATTCTTCAATTAGGGAATCTGAAGTGGCTGTCGTAGAGTCATCATCTGAATCCAGTTGGTTTATGGGATGTTGTCTTGTTGAAGCGAGGGTGGTCGGAGAGAAGTCACCTGGTACTAGGAAACAGTCTTCCAACTTTACTTCATATGTTGCATAACAAAGTTGAGTGTTGGTGAACTTATGGATGGTGCAATGAGTTGAAGTAGTAGATACGACCATATAACACAGATGGGCAGAATGTTTGTTGAAGTCTTGATGTAGATAGATAAGATCACCTGGATGGATCGACATGGTTTGCCGTGGGCTTTGGACTATTTGCTGGACATGTGGTTGGCGTCTTTGGAGGATGATTGAGCTGAAATGAGTATTTCATTGGACATGGTGATTTGTGTGCTGTTGAACTGGTTGTGTGAGCATTTCTAGGGCAGATAACCGACAAGATCAAATGCGTGAGTTAAGGCATGCGGTGGCAATTGCAAGAGCAGCTTGATTGATGGGAGATCCCGAAGGGTCTTGTTTTAACAGTTTGAGTTCGAGTTCTTGTATGGCCCTCTCGGTGATAGGATTCTTGTTCTTGTTTTTGGGAGATCCAATGTCGATGACGGTACTGTACTTTTGAAGGATGTCATCAGACTTGAGGGATTGATTTATCTTCTCCATCTACGATGACTGAGGTGGTGAATGATGTAATGTACTCACATAGGACGAGGATGAACTGCCAGTTTCGACATAGTACATTGGATGCAAACTGAGAAGCAATGGTTGTTGGAGATGAAGACACTGATTGGGGCTCTGCTGCATGTTTGGTGGTCTTCAAAGATGTGCATAGGTGGCATGACAATGACATTTCTTCAATGAGTTGATCCATGTCAAGGGCGAAGAAGTGACAGCAAAGAACTAGCTTCATCTGATGAGGAGAAGGGTAGTCCGGACGAATGTGAAGTGAGACTAAAAGACCAGGAAATGAGCTTTGTGGGATGACAATGTGTTTGATGGTGGGTGCAAATGGTTCTTCTTAGCGAATGACAAGTAGACCGTCGTATGTTGGTGGCTTTCTTGGATGGACGAGTGCCCTGGGTCAAGTGGGCATGTGTACGGCATAGGTCAGGATCTTCGCTTTGAACAGTGTGCCAAGTGGATCTTATGGTGAATGGTAATTTGACAGTTCCAGAAACAATGTCCTTAACAGAAACTGCTCTGACTGGTGATTGTTTGATTTCAGACACATGGTGACAAACTTGACATGACCCATCAAGACATTCTTTGGCGTTCCAACATGTGAAGTCAGAGGGGGTGTTGGCGGTGCCACTGAGATGATGGATTGATGTCTGGTAATGGCTGGCAGCAGACATGAAGGTAGTAAGTCTTGAACTGGTTGAAAACGATCCTCTTGAGAGCTTCTGATGAGCTTGCTGTCGGTCAATATACAGGGTTTGTGGGTGGACTGAACGATATATGGGCTGAAGTGTTTAATCGAAGCTGCAATACAAAGGGCTTCCAGTTCACAAGCAAACCAGTCTATCTGACGTTTCTTAAGTTTAGCGCTGAAAAATCCAGATAGGAGGGGGTTGTTATCATCATGGGTGATGTAGAGAGTAGCTCCTAGGCCATGGGTTTTGACAGCACCATCGGTCACGATCCACAGTTGGTCATCAGGACGAGGTAGATGGATGGTCTTTGGGTCGTTTAACGCTTGTTTGGCTCTTTCAAAGGTCGAGAGGTGTGAGTCGTTCCAAGATATGGTCTCACCTGAAGAGTGGCCAGCGATGGATTCTTCCAATGGTGATAGCAGGTTGGAGCATCTGGGAATAATGCGAGAAAGTACTTTAAATGCACCAATGAAGGAATGGAGACCCTTAACAGTCTTGGGTGGGTTGCAAGTGGATAGAGATGTCAATCTGTGGGAGGTAGCAGTCAGGGTACCTTGTTGCCATTTCCAACCGAGGACAGTGGTGGATCTGGGTGTGATAATGGTCTTTGAAGCAGAGAGGCGAAGGGTGGAGTTTGAGAGTTCAATTAAAACTTTCTCCCAATTTCTCAAAAGTTCATCGGGTGTTTTGCCACCACAATACAAGTCATCAGCAATTTTGACTATGCAACCTTGAATGATAAGGTCACCTAGTATGGCACACATAAGTTCTTCTAGGGCGGTTTCGGGCCCTGGCATTTTCATTGCACTTCTTGTATAAACTCTGATACCACAGAAGGATGTAGTGACTCTGCAGTATTTCATAGACGACTTGTATAATGGGATTTGAAAGAAAGCACTCGTTCAGTTTTTATCAAGTACCCCCAATGTCCGATCTTGCAAAGGGTGGAATCAACATCTGGCATCAAGGATGGTTGTGTTTTTGAGTATGTGCCAATCTCAGTGAAAGATGTGACCAAGCAGTGGCCTCCTGAAGGTTTCTTTACAAGGAAGGAGGGATTAAGGTATTTGACAGTGATTCCCAATTCTTTGGGTCGTTTAAATACTCCAAGGGTTTCGAGATGGCCAAGTTCAGATTGAAGTTCTTCAAGTTTGTTACAGGAATACTGTGGTAATCGTCCTTTTCTCTGAGGTCAACTGGGTCCATGTTAACTGTGGCCTTTAAGGGGCCTACATTACCATTGTAACCAGGGAAGGTAGGGTCAAATTTGTCACAAAATGACTGGTGTAGTTCATGGAATTTGCTAGGAAAAGTCTTTGGTAAGATGTGGTCAGGGTCAGTTTGAATGGCTTTATAGTGTATTTGAGATCTAGTGTCATGGAGGCTTGGTGTATCAGGTGACGGTTGGCTTGTGTTGGTAGTAGTTGATGGTGGGATGTAGGCTGGTGCGATCTGGGCAATATGTTGGCTTTTTCTGATGTTGATTGGTTGTGATGTGTTGTTTGAAATATGGACCATCCCATCAATGGTTTCGATGATATCAGGGGATGGCCAGCTGTCAGATGGGGATTGGATGTGAGGTTCGAGAGCAATTTCGGAATCAGACAATGATGGTAACAGAGAAGATAGCTCTATAAACTCATCCGGCCAAACTGTTGTGCTCGAAGGAGCTCTCAAGGTGGTGGTTGTTAGACGTACTTGAGGTGGATTCTTTGAAGGAAGATCATAACGAATGGAGGTTCCATTAGTGAGGATGACTTGTTGTTTGGAAGGTCTTATAGTAATGTCATTAACTTCAATAAATGGGACACCTCCCAATATATCTACATCCAAGTTTTCGACTACAAGGGCTTCAAGGTGAAAACTTTCATTGCCCGAGATAAAGTTAATCTTGTTTCTCCTTTCACGTGAAAGGTGACTGTCCATCAGCCTGGAAAGCATGCTGATTACTCTTGGATAATTTAGCATTCAGTTTGATGGCGAGAGACTCACGGATCATGTTGATTTCTGCTCCAGAGTTGAGGATCACAGTGACAGGTACATGGTGGTGATAGGCATTAATGAAGGGAGATTGAAGAACTTTAACATGCTGGACAGCTGATGAGGGTGTTTCCAGTGTAACTGAATGGCTGGTAGAAGGCGGATCTTCCAGTAATGATTGACCATCAATATTGTCTTCGAGGTCCAAATTGTTGAGGGCGGCAAGGAGTCTGGTTCTTGTCATGTAACGTCTGTCGGATTCTGGCAGAAAGGTGCGTGTAGGTTTGGAACGTTTGGAATCTTTCCTCAACATTTGAGGGCGGTATTGGGTCCTCTGCTTGTTGAATGTTCTCATAACCCTAGCATCACTGGTGGTATGGATCTCATCCAGAAGAGTCTCAAGAGCTTGTAAAATCTCTGGTTTTATACTAGCTAGTGTTCTCAATCAAAGTTCTGTACCATAATGTTGTTTCACTAGCTTAGGTAAGTCTGGGTGAGCTAATTTTAACCATAATAATACTACAATGTTCTCGAGGGAGGGGGTTAATTCCTCTTCTTCTGTGGGTTGGTCTCCATGGTGGGTGATGCCTTCTCTTGGGGTAAGTAAATTGTCCTCTACAAAGGCCATAAGTCTTTGGAATAGGTCTTCTGGTCATTCACCGTGGTCAAGTTTAATATTGGCGAGGTTGAGGAAATGGTCTCCACTTGACTGGAATCTGTAGTGGGCACGTATAACTTGCCAAATTGACTCAATTGATGTGGAATTCCTGACAATAGCGTTCCTCGAAATCACAGGGCAATAGTTGGCTATCTGCCCCAAAATTAATTCAAGATGAGTCACTTTCCAGGCAGCTGTTTTATGGACTGCCTCAGCAACAGTTTGTGGGTCATCGGTGAACCCACGGTTAGGTGTTGTTCTGGTTTTCTTTTCCCAAGTGAAGCCACTTACAATAAACGGAGTAAACAAGGGATCCAGTGATAATACATACTTTAAGTTCTCTTTCCAGTTCTCAAAGTTATTCACAGTCTCTACTTTTGTCAAAGTCCATTGCTTTGGGGCTCTGTGTGTAGCCATTTTCTCTAACTATGTTGGTGGACAAATCCCTGTATATTTGCCTGATCCTGCCAAAATATCGATGAAATGTAAACAGGAACTTCATTGGATGTGACGCAAGTAAGATCGTCTGTCACCATGCCAGTTGTTCAGGTTACAACCCAGGAATCAACACAGTAATTCGAAAATATAGAGTAGAGCTTTCTTGACTAAACTACAAACATAGTTATATTAATGCAAGGTTCATCGACTCAGTTACCATAAGAGTAGTGAGGAAAAACATAAACAAAAATGGTAGAACAAACATGGTAGCCTTAGTGGCGTACTGAATAGAATGTCAATGTAGTGGTGATAGACATTTGAGGTCCATCTTTTCCAACCAAAGGTCTACCAGGCATGTGTACAGAGTGTTATGATCTGTGGTAGAAAAACATGGCCAGTGAAAGCTGAAGATCTGAGCTGCATGGAAAGAAATTACAAGAGAATGATTAGGAATGTGCAATTTAACCCTGAAGCTCAGGCTAAGCTCCATAAATCTAAGGAAAAGATTAAAGTGGGATAGGATCAGTGAGTGCATGTGGACAGCTTCATTGGTTTGGTCAGGTGGAGAGAAAAGATTATGAAAATTGGGTGAAATGCATATCAATGAAAGTGGAAGGTGTTGTTATGAATGGGAGACCAAAAGAAAACATGGGAAGAAGTAATCAAATAGGATTTGAAGCAAAAAGGTGTCACTAAAGATCTAGTAACGGACAGGCTGGGAGTCCATTTTATTGAACTATCCAGCACATGCCATCATGTAAAATGGAGGTAAAACCAAATATGATGATGACAAAATGACCTTGGGCTAAGGTACTTACTAGTGTGAAACAAAGCACCAACCTTTTAAAAAGCAGACATGCCAAGATTGAATATAAGAACCACATGAAAGACCTGGAGAAAATTCTTACTGAACATCAACAAAAAGACCTAGGTTCCTCAAGATTTCACCAATGCATCATTGGTGGGTCATTCAAAGACCTTAGCAATAATAGAAAGAAGACTGACAGGTTTTTATTTGCCAGAAGTAGATGAGACTTCTGCAATTTTGAAGACAGAGAACACGAGTTTGAGTCATGGATGAGTCAACACCAACATGATGTCATCAACATATGTCCATGGTTCCAATAGGATCCAAGCCCCTAGTAACACCACACAAGTAGCAGTGGTGTAGTTAGAAGACTTAAAGGCAGTTTAAATTCATAAAAATTAAATTTCAGTATTAATCAGGGGAATTCCATACCTCATCATCCCAACTACCTGTGACAAACTCCTCTGTTGGTTCCAATTGACTTCTTGATGGGCACCATCTTACTTTGGCAATTTTTTGACCAACAAATTTGTAAATAGCATCTCCAATGTTAGGTTGTGCATCACCAATATTGTCTTGTGCTAAAAATGGAGGTAAAAGGAAAACAATAAGGACTAGTTTTTCATATTAACTGGATTAGCAGTTGAAATGAGTTTTATTTGATATGTCAGCTGAAATGGCTGGTTAAAATTTATGTTCTTCATTATGCCTGTAGTAGTATCACAACCATTTTAATCAGTGTCTGTGCATGCACACTTACTTAAAATATGTTCACAAGAGCAGATCTATATACACTGCAATGCACAACCAGCAAAAACATTCAATCTTGCTAAGAAAAATGGGTATTTCTGGTCAAAAATAAGAAAGGCATACAGAGTTTCCTTTTAACCCTCAATATCTCCAGGGGTAAATCCATGCTTGTAAGTTATGTAATTCATAAAGAACTACAATGAGCCCAAACTCACAAAGTGGAAAAAATAAAAATATTATTAAACAATCCATTCCCTATTGCATGGCAACCACATCAATAGTATCATTATGTTATTCCTGGCAGCTCTCTGTAAGTCCTAACAACTGTGAAGTATAATTAAAAATAATATTTTGTTACTTGTTGTTTCAAGAAACAGACTAAACAAAAGAAAAGCTTTAAATCACTACTGACCAACAAGTGGTCCAGCTGACAAACCTCTTTGTCAATTATGATGATCCTTGTTTTCTGCAGCCAGTATATATATATACATATATATATATAATTAAAAAGAAAAGCAAAACCCAAAAAGCTGAAATTTTTTTACACCACTCGACACATGATACATAAATAAAGGCACAGAAGAAGTGTTTTAGAATTTGAAGGAAGAGACAGACCGAAGAATAGCTATGTTGTTAACAGAGGTCCCAGGCTTGTGATTGGCAGTGGCTGCTTTCCACATGTGTTACGGGTACCCAACACTCAGCATTCCCTCTGCTACAAAGATCTAAACAACAAGGTGATAGAGAAGAACAAAGAAAAATGTAGAACAAGAGTAAGGTAAAAAACAAACCGCCCCCCCCCAAAAAAAAACCCCACAACACAACAACCCACAAAACAACAACCAACAACACAAGTAGTCAAAAAGGGGAGAAACAATGAAAGATTCTTGGACAATAGGTTAGTTGGAGACCTCCACAACTTCAGTGTCATTGTCTTAGTGACTCTTACACTGAGTGATACACGATGGATTTAACCCACACCTTTGCTCCCACTTTTACAGTTGTTTGCTTCCCTAGTTTTCCTTCTGTTGTGACCAATAAGTATCTCAATTGATAGTTAAAAAGTGCAATTTCTTGGCATTATATTGCACCAAAATGCTGCTTCAACTGGGTTCAATCCTACTTTAATGACTTCTTTCTGTGGTACTATTCCCTATGGAAACATATTTAAATGTTTCCCATAAATCATTAAATCAAAAACATTCCATACTATCGTTAGTAGATCCCAGAAATTAGTTAAAAGTTAAAAATTAACTTTACTCGCAATGACAGTGGGGTGCTCCCTTCCTGATTAGTTCATCAACTGTGAGCATCTCCTCCTGACCAAGAAATACCATGGTGTTTAAAATTTAGCACAAAAAATAGACCCTGTTAGGCTGTAATAATGTGCTATAAAAATTTTTTCTATTATTTTAAAATTACATCTCAACTAAGAACCATAAACAAATTAACTGAAATGCATTACACAAAATCAAATCCGAATTTCAACTACAAGACCTTGTCAGCATGCTAAAAAAAACTCTCTTGAAGACTGGTTCAACAAAAAATCTTATTCGTGAGAGAAATGCTAAGGCGAAAATTTCTGCATTACCTTCCATAGGGCCCAATTTGAATGTTACAGGATTTTTTTAGTGAAAACCCCTTAGCCTAATACTCCTAACTTGATAGAAAGTCCCACATTCAACATGCTGCACCGTTCTTTGGCGCGGATTTCAATTTCGAGAACTGTTCATTTGAAACTTTTTTAACAACTCCTACCCTGCTTTTAACATGAGCTTATGTACTGGCCTCGTTTTAAACCTGCATGTGGTTTGTCATCAGAGTTATTAAGTTTGTTCCATTGAAGCTGAGGTGATGAGAAGTAATTGATTTTGGGTTTCAAGTTGGTTTCGAATGATTAATAAATTCCCCTGACCGCATGTGCATTAAAGAAGAGCAGCTACTGCAGAATTGGAGGACCGCAATGTTTAAGATCGACAGTTATAAAGAATATGGTCGATTAGCACTTGCATGATTTCCCCATTTTCACACGAGTAAGTTTATTTTCGGATTTTTGACATTATGTTGAAATTAATAGATTATCCTGGCAACAACAAAATACAGATAAGTAGCCTACTGTTTTTTAAAGACAACATCTGGCAAATGCTATTGTAATTAAAGTCAAGTTAAAGGGCAGTAAAAGTAAGAGTGCAAAGTGACAATATTGCCCTCCCACTGCCCATCGCAATTCTTACAAATCCTTCGAACTGGCTTTTTTTTCTTGTTAAATAAGTTGCATATCCTCTGATGAGACAACGTGCAAATGGTTGATGCGAACACTAGCCGGCTCTGGTGGTACCGGAGTTGCCCCTCCGATGGTTGCAGGGAGTTTGTTCCAGTCCTGTATTGATCACCAGATCAAGACTGGTAATGACCACAATGCTGCTGCTGATTATTATTATTATTATGATTATTATTGTTATTATAAATAATCTTTATCCAGAATAAACATTTCAATGTCATGTGTATTGCTATTAATATTTGTCCTGCTAAGATATAGGAAAATAAAAATATTGTTTGAAATAATGTAAAACTCTATGTACATAGAAAATTAAATAATTAAATAAGCTAAAATATATTTATTTATGAACACTTTAAAATGATCAGTTACAATTCTTGATGGCGTTCAATGGCCAGGCTGTTCCCAGATATTTGTACTCGTTTGTAGATGCGACAGGTTGAAATCTTTAGTTTAAATTCAGTAAATGAGAATTCTGGCTTAGCCTTTTTCCTGTTCTGAAGACAATAGATTCCGTTTTCCTGGCTTCAAGTTGATGACAAGTTCATTGTCAATGAAATATTCAAAATTAAGCACTTCTTCTATTTCTATATGTGATTTTCTTGATACACAGATAACTGTTTCATTAGCAAATTGAATAACTTTCAAATGTTGGATGCAACTGTCGAGTGTTTGATACAACTTTCAAAGTCATTGTAATAGATCAAAAGCAAGATGGATCCCAGAATAGACACCTGGGGTACTTCACAGTTAAGAGGAGTTCTAATGGAAGATCATTGTAAAGTTGACAACCTTGGTAATAGAATGATTGAGAACCTATTTCAAGTTTTATCTCAGGAAGTTTTATCGAAAAGTTATTATTTATTGTTATTTGAATGTGCATGTTAACTTGAAAGTAGTTTCTGAATGGGCTACACATGTTTCCAGTGATGCATATATGGACAGTGCGTCAGGCTTGCTTCTTCATTCTTCCATATGTTGACATCACTCATTTAAATGAATTTTTGCCACATATCAGCTTGGATGCACGATAGTCAATTAAAGCTAGGTTTGCATTTTGTGTATTGGTGAGTTGTATCTTCATGGTGCAGCAGCATGTTATAATTAGCATGATCATAGAGCTAAGAATCTTCTGGGGTGCATCAGATGTCTGTTCTCATTGTGGCATCAGGGCATTTCCCAGGTATTTGTATGTTGTTGTTCTGTTCACAGAAACGTTTTTGATTATGATCTCAAGCAATTTCTTCATTTTTAAAATTCTTTTAGCTGTCCCAAATAACATCACCTCTGCTTCTTTAAATTTATGACTAATTCAGACTCATCGAGGTAGGTTGAATCTTTTCAAGTTCTTCATTTAGTGTATCTTCTGTGGATTTGATGTTACAATTTGCAAAATATACAAAAATGTCATTAGGATTCTCAATGATTTAATGACATCAGCCAAGTCATTAAATATATCATAAACAGATGAACATGAGATGAGAGATTGTTGAACACTGAGTTTTCTTGGGATAGAGAAAATCTTGGAGAGGTAGAAACAGTATCTGGACCAGCCATTTTCATTGAGAAAGAAATGGTGAGGGAAGCTGTAAAGAAAATGAAGAAAGACAAAGCAGCTGGTCCTTCAGGAATTGTGGCAGAGATGGTCAAAGCTGCAAGGGAAAGAAGTATAGAGATGATCACTGATCCAACAAATCAGATCATAAGAGATGGTGTCATTCCTGAGGACTGGGGAATAAGTGCAATTATCAATTGTTACAAAGGAAAAGGAGAAGCTCTAGAAAGAGATAATTACAGAGGATTAAAGTTAATGGACCAAGTCCTGAAAGTTGTTGAAAGAGTTAT
>RDPX01000075.1:1276203-1321221 GCA_003991215.1 Morbakka virulenta
GGTATTGAGCCTGCCGACTTAAGAAGAGATAAAAATATATTGAATTTATATAATCGTGTGCTATCAGAGGAAAGGCACATTCTTGAAAAATTGGTTGAATATCCACTTACAAACAATAGGTTGAAGAGCAGAGTTCCACTTTCGAATCGCATGCACCTTTTAGCTTCCACCATAAATGATACAACATCTGTCAAATCTTGGGCTGCTAATGTGTGGAAACAGTGATGGAGTAATACAGACAACCAGCTTTCCCAATTTATTCCTGAACCTACAGTGAAACCTCCAGGACATGACCTGAAGCGTGAACAATGGGTGCTCTTAAGTCGATTATGATCTGGATATGGACGATATGCCGATTTCATGCATAGAATTGGTCTAAGGGACAATCCATTTTGTCGTTGTGGTGAAATTCAATCCCATCAACACGTATTGATTTGCCAACTGATAGGTATTCGAGGTCATATCAAAACTGTTGATGAGGACTTCCGTTTGTGGCTCAATGATAATGTCTTAGATATTTAGGATTTTTTGTTGATCATATGCATATATATATATATATATATATATATATATATATATAAACAGCAAAGGACTGAGGATCAAGAAAACACAGGTTGTGAAGCTGATTTTGAGTTTCCAATATGGAGTACTTGCATGTGGTGAAATAGGTAGCTATTAAACCATGTAATTTCCTGTCTGCAAATACCATACACTTACAGTTTAGTGTGACATGACCAAATGTGTTAAATGCCAGAGTAAGGTCTATGAATACTGCTCCAACCATTAATCCATTATCTATATCTCTCTGGACATTGTCAATGAATTTTGTTGCTGTGTGACTAGTGCAAAATTTGTTTTGATATCCATATTGGTGCAAAGTAAGTAGCTTATTGTCTTCTAGTAAGACAAAAGCTGACTGTACACTGCCCTTGCCATGATCTTTGAAAGGATAAGGAGGGTTGATATAGATCTGTAGCTTGCCTCAAGATCTTTGTTGCCACTTTTGTGGATTGGAACCACTGTTGCTGACTTCCAGATGGTAGGGAAAGTATTAGTATTAATAAGTATTAGTTCTTTAATTTTCCTATGTCCATAATATAACATTCTTTGGTGTTTAAATACATACCCAGCAGTTTCCTTAAAAGCACATTGCCTCTAGGTCTCCTTTAGTTGTAATGGGTCTGATCATTGTTTGATGGATCTACCTTAAACAGTCATCAGCAAATAACCTCACAGCTGTTTGAGAGTCAAGAAAACTTGGCAACTGATTTAAGAAAAGAAGGAATAATTAGGGACCCAGTGCTATGTCCTGTGGGGTTACAGAACCAGTAGTGACCTCACATGACCTGGCTCCATCCATCATTACACTTTGTCCATGACTCATGAGGAAGTTACTAATCCAAACCTGGAGTGGGGCTTTAATAATACCACAGTGAGATAACTTAATGTACCTTTGTGGGATCATATCAACTGCTTTGCTAGACACTAGCACAGCTATATCTACTTGATCACACTTATCCATCTTTTTTTGACAAAGTTGTAAATAGTTATAAGGAGCTGCAAATTCACAGGAGTAACCTGCCTTTAAGCCATGTTTGTAAAAGGTGAAATTGCTATGGATCTCAAGTTGTTGATGTACTGTATCTGTGAGCAAATGATGTTCTCCTGGGGCTTGCATGACATGCAGGTCATTGGTACAGGTCAGTGATATAGGTCAGTAGTTCTTGGGTAATCTCTGAGCCCCATTTTGAACACTGGTGTTATCCAAACTGATTTCTAAGCTAATGGTAAGTTTCCTGCTGAACTAACTAAAAGAGAATGTGAAGATAAATGTAAGTTCCACAGATAGTTGCTTTAATAATTCCTTTAATAAAACCCGAAACATTTCTGGGATCTATTCCAGACAGCAGTTTCTATATTCCTGTTACTTTGATGGTTAAGGTGTTAATACCTGGATGGTATGGAATGAATAGCTTGCAAGCACTGTTGTGATCATTCTTTTGCTGTGTGAAACAGACTTGAATTGTGTGACTTGAAATGTGTGACTAGTATGTGACATTCCATTGGGATCCTGGTGTAGGCTGTTGATGTAGTTCCAGAATCTCTTGTTCCCCCACCCCTACCTCTCAGTCAAATTCTTACACAAATATTTCATTTATGTTTTTCCATGGCCTTCTTCAATACTGACTGGATAGTCTTCTGTGCTAGTTTTTGACATTTTTCATTACTTGTTTTCGTTTTCCCAGCTTTATTGTAAACGTTTTGTTTTTCTTTCATATCTTTAAGATGTTTGTCAATGCATTCATATTTTTTGTTGACATTTTTCTGATCAGTTTCTATCAAGAACTTGCTGCAGAAAGTAGAAATGCCTTGGCAGGTGATATTCCAGTATGCTACATTCCATTTGTATTGCTGGTAAGATACTTTCTTCATGGATTTTGCACCTTTATCCATATCAATAATTATTCCATTATAATAATAGCGGTGATGCAGTGGCTAGACAGATGATCTACCATGACACAAGCAATGGCTAGGTGTCATATACCTTTACAACATGGTACTGCATGCCAGAAAGCAATGGCAAACCACTGCCATATCTTGCCAAGAACATCACAATGACACACCCAAAACCAAGACATGAAGGGGATTGTTCCCCTGAGGAGCACTCCCTTGCCCAGTATGGATACCTTGAAGCTTTGGAAGGGGGGGGGGGGTGAGACCATCATCAAGTGACTGAGGCAATCCCAACTATGAAAAGTATCAGAATTGGAACATGGAATGTAAGAACACAGCATCAAATTGGAAAACTTGACAATGTGAAACAAGAAATGACACGGATTGGAATCAACATCCTTGGGTTATGTGAAACCAGATGGAAGAATAGCAGATTTTAGAAGTGACAATCATGGACTGATATACTCAGGAGAAGATACTCATAGGAGAGGAGTGTGCCTATTATTAGACAAAGAAAGTGCAAAATGTGTCTAAGGATATTGGCAACCATCAGAGAGAGTTTTGTTTGTGAAGCTGGAAGGAAAACAGTTCAACATATCAACCATTCTGGTATATGGACCAACATCAGACAGCGAGGAAGCAGAAATTGAAGAGTTTTACAAGCAATAGGACAAAGCTCGATCACAGTGCAAATCACAAGAAATAATTCTGATAATGGGGGAACCAAATGCAAAAGTAGGACCAGTTGTAGAAGGAAAAATCAAAGGAAAACATGGTCTTGGTGAACAAAATGACAGAGGAGAGAGATTTGTTCAATGGTGCACATTGAACTGACAAGTTATCACCAACACATGGTTCCAAGAGCACCCAAGAAGACCATGGACGCAGAGAAGCCCAGGAGGAGAAACAAAGAATCAAATAGATTACAAAACTATCAATAAGGGATCATTTACAAATGACATCAACCACTTTTCAACATTTTTAATGCCCTTCCCCCTCTTGTCAACTTTTGGGTTTTTGACCCCCTCCCCCCTAAAGTTGACATCAATTTGGGGCACTTTTCCCCAAACTTTTTAAGAGTTTTTAAGAGAAGATAAAATATTGACACTATATTCTTAATATATGGGTTTAAAACTATAAGGGGGTTAGATGTTTGAAGCAGGAGTGATAAAAGTACCTCCAAGTGAAATGTAAAACTTAAGAGAAAAAAACAATTGCATGAAATAACCTTTCAATTGAACCTCACTTTGAAAGAACTTTCAATGGTGTCAAAAATATTATACTCGTGAGGTGAAATCATCATCAGCAAAAGAGGAATGCCTCATTCCCCAAACTTTTAAAGAGTTTTTAAGAGAAGATAAAATATTGACACTATATTCTTAATATATGGGTTTAAAACTATAAGGGGGTTAGATGTTTGAAGCAGGAGTGATAAAAGTACCTCCAAGTGAAACGTAAAACTTAAGAGAAAAAAAACAATTGCATGAAATAACCTTTCAATTGAACCTCACTTTGAAAGAACTTTCAATGGTGTCAAAAATATTGTACTCGTGAGGTGAAATCATCATCAGCAAAAGAGGAATGGCTCAATGCAGAATGTGAAGAGATAGAACAACACAAACAAGATATCCTGTCAAGATATACCAAAAGATCAAAGAAATCAGTGGTTGACATACCCTAGCACAGGTGTCGGAAAGGTGGATGGAGTACATCGATGAACTGTTCAAAGACAACAGGGTAGACAAAACAGCCATAAATAAGAACATTGATGGCCCTAAAATCCTGAAATTTGAAGTAGAGTCAGCACTAAAGAAAATAAAAATGAATGAAACTGGTGGACCCAATGAGACTGTTACAGAAATGCTGACACCTCTGGAAGACTTTGGCATAGAAAAACTAACTGATCTGGTAAACAGATTCCATGACAGTATCTCCACTGTCATGATCTAAGTAAATCCATTTTCATTGCACTACCTAAAAAGCCAGGTGCAACAGCTTGTGAATTACATCGTACAATAAGTCTGAGTCACATGAGCAAACTGATTCTGAAAATCATCATGAGCAGAGCTCAAAGGAAGATCAGAAGAGAAATTGGGAAGGAACAGTCTGGCTTTATGGAAGATACAGGTACCAGAAATGCCATCTTCATGATTCGAATGTTGGATGAAAGAACAATAGAGATGCAGAAGGTTCCATACCTTTGTTTCATAAAGTCCAACGTGAGAAACTGTTTCAAGACCTCATAGCACTAGATCTAGATGGCAAAGATCTTTGCATCATCCACAGTCTTTATTGGGAACAAACTGCTTGTATACATGTGTCTAATGAACTGAGTCAATAAGTCAAGATAAAGAGAGGTGTAAGACAGGGCTGTGTGTTTACTCAAGAACTATTTAACTTATATTGGGAAAAGATCATCAGAGAACTGGAGGTCTTAGATGGGATTAGTGTTGATGGTCACAAATGTCACAATTTAAATAATGGATAACCTGAGATTTACAGATGACTCTACATTATTTGCAAACCCTCAGCAAGGACTGCAGAACCTCTTGAACAGGGTAGTGGATGAAAGCAAGAAGAAAGGACTTGAAATAAATAGCAAAAGACGGTGTGTATGGTAGTAAGCAAGAGAAAAGGTCCTGGATATAGATTACTCATTGGAATTGACCAAATCCAGCAGGTGGACAAGTTTAAATACTTGGGAAGCTACATCACTCAGAATGGTAAATGTGACATCAAAATAAAGCAGAGAATTGGATTAGCAAAGGATACCTTCGATCAACTAGGAAAAATTGATTTCTTAGTGATTTCTTAAGATGTTCTAATAATGACAGGCTTTTTATGTTTGGAAAGTTCTAAAAAGAGCCAATGTACACAGGGTTGTTATTGGCAAACCACTTCCATTGCTATTTCTGTAATTTTACAGTCACTCTGTAGTTCTAAAACACACTCTGATTATTTTGCATATTTGTTTATTTTAGTCTCACATGTATCACACCCAGGTCCAGATAATTATGAATGTTGGTTATGAATGCCTTTTTACCTCTTGCATCACAATTTACCACAATTACTTACTTACTTACTTACTTACTTATTCTCTTCAAGCCATGGGCGGCTTATAAGGCTTGACAGCATCCTCCTCCATCTCTCTCTGTCTTTGGCTATGTTCCTAACTTTGTTCCATGTTTACCATTCCAGGTCATTTCTTTCTACTTCTGTACTCCTCTGCCATGTTGTTTGCTGGCATCCTCTCTTTCTTTTTCCCTCTGGTGTCCATGTTAAGGCTACTCTACAGCTATCATTTTGTGGTTTTCTAAGAGTAGGTCCAATCCATTTCCATCTCCTACACCTTATGAGCTGCCCTACTGGATTGGTCTTTGGCCTAAGGTAGACCTTGCTGTTTCTGATTTTTGTGGGCCAGAAGATATGGAGAATCCTTTTCAGACATTTTCTCTGAAATATTTCTTATCTGGTGATACCATTTTTATTTAACTTCCACATCTCTCCTCCATAGAGTAGCACAGACATTACGTTGCTGTTATACACTTGAATCTTGGTCTTTCTACTGTATTGGTTTGACTTCCTGAGTAGGTTAAGCATGCCCTTGATCTTGATTGGGTGGTTTTCCTTGTGATTAAGTCTCAACACCTTGGTCTTGTCTCTGTTGATTTTGAGACTGAAGTTTTCAGCATTTTTACATAGCTTTTCAGTTTTCTCCTGCATGTGTTGGTGCTTGCTGGATAGGAGGGTGATATCGTCTGCATAGTCTAAGTCTTCAAGCTGGGTGGTAAACTTCCATTTTATTCCTGTTTTCTTTGCCATTGTTGCTTTCCTTGTGATCCAATCTATAGTAATAATGAAGAGAAAGCCTGACATCACACACCCTTGCCAAACTCCATTGTTTACAGAGAACCCTCTGATGTCTGCCCATTGTTAATGATGCAACTACTACTTCCTCTGTACATTTTCTTTATGATCTCTATGAGGAGATCTGGAACTCCATACAACTTCAGAATCTTCCAGAGTTTCTCTCTGTTGATGTTATCAAAAGGTTTATGGAAGTCAATAAAGTTAATGTACAGTGATGCTTGCCACTCAGTGGACTGTTCAACAATATTTCAAAGTATGAAAATCTGCTCAGCTGTCCTGTGTCCTTTTTTCGTGTTGCCTGCTCATTTCTCAGTTTTGCATCTGCTCCTTTCCTGATTCTTTCTAAAACAACTCTGCAGAAGACTTTCCCAGGTATGGAGAGCAGGGGTATTCCTCTACTATTGTCACATTTAGTAAGGTCACCTTTTTTTGGTACTTTAGCTATCATTGATTTCTTCCAGTCACTTGGCATATTGATGTCTTCTCTGACTTTCTTGAACATATAAAGTAATCTCTTGTATGTAATCTTGCTTCCAGCTTTTAACATTTCTCTGCTGATGTTATCAACTCCTGCTGCTTTATTGCTCTTCAACTTTTTTACTTTTATCTTCACTTACTCTTCTGTGAAGGGGCCTGTGTTGGTTTCTTTGATGGTTTCAACATTACCGATCTCAAACTTATCTTCCTCCATATTTTTGTCACATTCATTCTCAACATTTAATACTTCTTCGAAGTGTTCTTTCCATCTTTGAAGTATCTGACCATCTTCAATGAGTAGCTTACCAGTTTTGTCTCTCACACCAGTTGCTGATTGCTTTCTCTTGTTTCACAATAGCTTTGTAATCGTGTACTGAGTTCCCATGTCATTGTTTTTTGCTGCAGGCTTTGCTTCTTCAGCGAGCCTATTTATCATCTTACATTTATCTTCTCTGACCTTTTTCTTTACACTCTTGTCCATCTCACTGTACTTCTGTTTTTTGATAACACGAATTCTCTCTGATCTTGCACAGTTTACCTCATTTTTCACTTTCTTCCTTCTGTCTATAGCTTTCCAAGTTTCACTGCTTATCCACTCTTTATGTTCCTTCCTTTTCCTACCCAGGATCTTTTCAGCTGTCTCAGTGTAGATTGTGATAAAATCTTCCCATCCTTTTTGTATGTTTGCTTCTTCCATGGTTGTTTCCATGCTCTCTTCCAGTGCTTCAAACCTGTTTTTCAACTCTACTGTGAATTGCTTTTGGATTTTTTTTGTTTCAAAAGTGCAGTGTTGAATGTTGCCCTTCTCCTGGTGTTCCTGAGTTTGTGTCTTGAAAGCCTAAGCTTCACTTTGCCAACCACAAGGTTATGGTCAGTTCCAGCATCTGCACCCCACATGGCTCGTACATCAGTGAGAGACCTCCTGTATCTGCCATTGATGATGAAGTGATCAATTTGGTTTTTGTCTCTGTTGTTTGGTGAGGTCCATGTGTATTTGTGAATATTTTTGTGTTCGGAGCATGTGCCTCCAATCACAAGATCATTTCTTCACATAACTCAATAAGTCTTTCACCATTCTCATTCATGACCCCTAATCCTTCTTTCCCTAAAACTTTCTCATGATTTTTGTTGTTACAACCCACTTTGGCATTTGCATCTCCCATAACGATCAACATGTCATGCTTTGGTGTTGAGTCAATAACTTTCTGTAGTTGTTCGTAGAAATCATCCTTCACCTCTTCATTTGCATCATTGGTAGGGCTGTAGATTTGAATAATGGTGGCTTTTACATATTTTGAGTTGAATCTAGCACTAATGATCCTTTCATTCACTGGATTCCACTTGATTAGGCATTTCCTTGTCTCAGGGCTCAACATGATTCCTACACCTCTATGATGTTGTTCATCTGACCCAGAATATAGTACAGACTCCGAAACCAGTCCATCTTGCTTTGCTTATGCCTAGTAGCTGTAGATGGTATTTCCTCATTTCCCCTGCTATTATTGCAGTTTTCCCGGTGGCATACATAGTTCTTACATTCCAACATCCTACATCGATGTATCTTTTTGGTGTTAGAAGTGATCTCATGCATGTTGTTCTCAGGTTGGAGACTTCCTGTAGGCTTTCACTCCTAGCATGTAATAGGGTGGACAGGTGGTCGTGCAAGAACGATAAGGATTCAAGGATTGCTCTGAGATTCCCTTTATTAAACTTTCACAAATACATGGAAAAAATAAACGGGAACGACTAAACAGAATGTCGTTACCAATCTGTAACTTGAAGATGAAGTCTTTTTGTCTTCTTTAAACCAGTGTAGGCTCGGGAACCATTTACAACTGAATACCGATTCTTAGCTACATCTATTTATGTGGATTGGAAAAAGGGTAGGATGTGTTGTATGTACATTCCAGTTATAACTTCAGGCTGACTAATTTCCGTGTGCGCCTTACCGAACTGGGAAAATGCTTCAATGGGAAACTGAATAAACATCCTCCACACATCCATCCCACACAAACAACACTCCCCACGTTTTGTTTAACTATTGTGAAATAAAAGGAAATTAGTAAGTGATAAGCAAAACTAAATACTTTAAGAGTTTTTCTAAATTTAGGTCTAGTGACCCTGTCACACTCCCCCCCCCTTTAGTTTGCCATGTCCTCATGGGAACTATATTTATGACATGTCCATAGTACTAACTAACTTATCTATGCAGTGCTGACATAGGCAGGTGGAACCTGTTGCTATGCAGTCCAGCTGTGGAGCGACTGGAACGACTGACAGGAGCTTCCTCCTCAGTGTCACTGACTTCTGGGTCTGTGCTACTGCTTCTTTCATCCGCTTCATCACTTGGTTCTGGCTGCTGACTGGATAGCGGTGGTGCAACATCAATTGCTACTTCTTGGTCGCTGTCATCGTCCAAAGAGTCTGATTGTGGAGTCACAGTTCTCCTTCGTCTAGCAGGTCTCGCTTGTCTCGCTGGCAATCTTTGCTGTAGTACTGTAGGAGGACAGATCTGTATATCAGCCCTGCTGACGGCTCTCTCTTTGCCATGTCCATCTGAGGGTTCAATGACATATACACCACTGTCCATTCTCATCACCACTCTATGGACTTGGTTGCTTCATCGGTCTTGGATCTTGTTTCTCCCTCTGACTGCACGATTCCTTATGAGTACTCACTCGCCTACTGCTATTAGTGCATCTCTAGTCCTGTTGTTGCTGTCATGTTTCTTTTTCTGCTTCTCTGCCTGCTTTGCTATCATTCTTGCTGTTTGTCGATAGGCCTTCTGTAACTCCTCTTGGTGTCTTGTTACATAACTATCAGCTGGCTCTGTCTCTTCCCTTCCAATCAGTCTGTCCAATGGTATCCTTGCATCTCGTCTGAACATCAGATAGAAAGGAGAGTAACTGGTGCTTGCTTGTGGGATGCTGTTGTAGGCATAGCACAACTCTTGGGATGTTCTGGCCATCTTCTCTTTTTCTCAGGTGGTCGGGTGCGGAGTAGTTCATGCAGGGTCCTGTTAAACCTCTCGCACTGGCCATTTCCTTGAGGGTGGTATGGTGTGGTTTTGGACTTCTTGATACCATAGACAGTACAAAGTTCTTTGATAATTTCAGCCTCAAACGACTTCCCTTGGTCTGAATGGATTCTTTGTGGGACACCGTAGACCATAAACCATTCTTTCAACAGTATTTTGGCCGCAGTACTAGCCTTTTGGTTTCGGGTTGGTACTGCGATGGTAAATTTGGTGAAGACGTCAGTTAACACCAAAACATTCTCCCGTCCATCTGAGGCTGGTTCTAACAAGGTGAAGTCCATTGCTAGCACCTCCAGTGGCTTGGTTGCTTGGATACTGCCCATAGGTGTTCTTGGGGGTAAGTAGGGTCCTTTAGCCAAAACGCACCTCTCACATTTTGCAATCCACCTCTTCACTTCTGCACCCATCCCTGGCCACCAACACCGCTGCCGCAACACCTGTTCAGTCCTCTCTGGTCCTTGGTGCCCAAAGTCATCATGTGCTGCTCTCAGGACTTGACTCTGCATTGCCTTTGGTACCACTAGAAGTTGACTAACTTGGCCATTGTTGTCTTTTACCATTCTGTATAGTACACCATCCTTCTCTTCTATGCTGTCCAGGTGGGTCAGTAGTTTCTTTGCCTCCAGAAACTCTCGTCGCCTCTCCCCAGGGCTTGGCTTCCTCCCCTCTGATAGGTAGTGTCTGATCCTTGTGATGGCTGCATCTGTCTGCTGTAACGTGGAGATCTGCTCCTTCTGTAGGGATGGAAGTGACATTGCCTGCACCTCTGCGTCGTCAGCTCTTCTAGTCACTCCCAGCTCCTCCAGGTGGATAGCATCCTCCAGTAGCTTTAGCTGTATGTTTGTTGGCATGGTGGTGGTTTGGGTGGCGGTGGCTAGCACTGCAGGGACGTCCACAGACTGGATGCTGACCTCTTCTTCTGTATCTGTTCCAGCACCTCTCACATCACCATGTCTATATTCGTCTCTTCTAATGCGGCTTAAAGCATCAGCATTGATGTTGTGCTTGCCAGCGCGATACTCTATCTTGAAGTTGAAGCTTGCCAACTCTGCTGCCCAACGCTGCTCAACTGCTTTCAGCTTGCTTTTCGTCTGAAGATAGGTAAGGGGGTTGTTATCTGTGTAGACCACAAATGTTGATCCCATCAGGTACTCCCTGAACTTCTCAGCTACAGCCCACTTCAGTGCTAACAGCTCCAACTTCATTGAAGAGTAGTTCTTCATGTTTTTCTCGGCACCACGCAGGCCACGGCTTGCAAAAGCGATCACCCTCAGCTTCCCATCTTGCTTCTGCGACAGCACAGCTCCTAGTCCTTTGTCTGAGGCATCAGTTTCAACAATGAAAGGTAGAGAGTAGTCTGGGTAGGCCAACACTGGTGAGCTAGTTAGTGCCACTCGCAGACTATTGAACGCCTCTTTGCAAGCTCCCCTCCAGATTTCCGTGGTTATGCTGGCTTGCTTCTTCTTTCCCCTTTCGGACAGCTCGGCAGTCAGCTGGTGTAGTGGTGCTGCCTTTTGTGCAAAACCCGGCACGAACCGTCTGTAGTAGGAGCAAAAACCAAGGAATGACCTCAGCTCTCTTAGCGTTTTTGGTTTGGGCCAGTTTGAAACTGCATCAGTCTTGGCTGGATCTGTTGCTATGCCCTTTGGGGTGACCACGTGCCCCAGGTACTTGACTTTGTCCTGGAAGAATTGACACTTGCTTGCTTCTATCTTTAGGCCATGTTGCCTCAGCTTGCAAAGCACTTGTTCCAACTGCTGAAGATGGTCTGTGACGCTACCACTGAACACTATGATATCATCTAGGTATAGCAGAAGAATCTGAAGGAGATCTTCTCGGAATATTGTTGCTGGGGCCATACACAAGCCAAAGGGCATCCGATTGTACTCAAACAACCCCAGTGGGGTTGTGAATGCTGTCTTGTGGCTGTCTTCTGGGTGAACTTCCACTTGGTTGTATGCAGCAGCCAAGTCAAGTGTTGAAAAATACTTTGCTCCTCCAAGTGCATCAAGTGATTCATCAATGCGAGGCAGAGGGTACGCATCTCATCTTGACTTTGCATTAAGGCGTCGGTAGTCCACACACAGGCGAAGGGCTCCAGACTTCTTCTGCACCAGGACGATTGGGGAAGCATAGGCACATTGACTTGGATGGATGACTCCGCAGTTCAGAAGGGTCTGCAGGTGGTCTTTTACTTCCTGGAACTGATTTGGAGGAATTCGTCTGTGCCACTGGTTGACTGGAGTACTGTCTTTGGTGTAGATCCGGTGCTGCACTGTCTGTGTTCGCCAAAGCTCCTCCCCTTCTCTGTAGAACACGTCTGCTTATTCTTGGAAGATATGGACTGCCTCTCTTCTCTATCTCGCTGAACCTGGGAAGTTGTCCAAGGTGACTCCTTCTGGCAAGTCTCCTCTGTTCATTGGGGTTGCAGCCCTGCCAGTGATTGTCACCACCTCCTGGCACACTGTCTCCCTAGCATATGACACAACTACTTCGTTGCTGTTGGCTGTAAATGTTAGCTGCTCCTGCTCTACTACTTCTACTGGCTGGATGGTGCCAAGACAGGTTCTGGGACGTAGGCTGACACCTTGGCTTGCTGGATTAATCAGCTGGATGGTAAAACATGTCTTGGAAGCAGCCACCACTGTCACTGCCACCTGGAGTCCTCCTTGTAGGGGGGTAGTAAGGGGTTCCACCATAGCATTTGCACCGCAGGACATTCCTCTGACTGCAATGTTCCTTGCGGAGTAGGGTGGAACCGTTTCTTAGTTTTCTGGCTTGGTTGCTCTGCAGCTGATGTATTTCCACTGCTTTTAAGCATCTCTGCCCAATTTGGGATCTTCATGAGTACATTCATCCCCAGGACTCCAGGTTGCTTCCTTCTCTGCTTTACAATGGCTGCGGTGTCTTTGAGGACCAGCACTCCACAGCTTGGGATCGTGACACCTCCCACAGCAATGTCCAATTCTAGGTAGCCAAGGTAAGGGATCTCCAGTCCATTGGCTCCACGAAGATTCAGCAGCTTCCCTTGTCGGATTCCACCACATGCTGCCTTGAGCTTCTCCCTGAAGAACTTCTCTGTTACCAAGGTTACCATGGAACCGGTGTCAACCAGGCACTCCACATCCACTCCAGCCAGCTTTGCTGTAGTATTTGGTGTCCCACCAACTAGGTTAGGAAGGGGTGAGCCACTGCCATCATCCTCCACTGCCTGGCTCACTGCAGGGGAGTTAAGTCGGTTGAAAGCTGGCCGAGTCCTCCCTGGCTGTCTCTGTGGCTGTCTTTGCTGCCTCTGCTGACTCCTCTGCTTGGGTTGGCCACCAGGTACAGGGGGTCGTTTTGGGCACTCTTGAGCAAAGTGCCCCCCTGGCCACAGTTGAAGCAGGCATTACCACCAGGACAGGGACGCCAAGTGTCTGCTGTTGCTGCTTGCCGTTGCTGCTTGATGTGGGACATCAGAGTCTTCTGTTGCTGCTCCATCTCCTCCGCCAGCACCTTCTGACCAGAGATCAGGTTCACGAGTACTTTGGGGTGGTCTTTTGGGCTGGTGACTTCATTACACTGGAGCTCCACTCCTTCCAACATCGTCTCCCATGTTGTCACAGAGTGTCTCAGGTGAGGAACCTCTTCCATGTAGTGGTGCACCTCCAGCCGTACATCCTGGAAACTGGCCTCCATGTGGTCCCATCCCCAATGTTTGATGTCACGCCGAAGGATGGGGTCCCTCAAGTTGCCCATAAACTGCTCCTTCAGCAACTTGTCCTTGTCTGGTAGGGCCTGGCCATTCAGCTTCTCTACATGGCCCAGGAGGACCATTAGTGCATGAGCAAAGTCCTGCACCAACTCGCGATCCCCCTGGCGGCAACCAAAGTACCTTACCATAGCTTGGGTAAGCATCAGCTGCTCACTGAACACTTCCTGAAGAACCTTGAAAACCCCATTTGGTGTACTCCACTGGAAGGTTGGGGGCAGCATCACCTCGTCCTTTGCTACTCCCTCAAGGTGGAGGATTAGGGTGTCTACTGCCTCATCCTCTTGTTGGTCCCTCACAGCTCTTTGTGCATCAGCGATCCAGGTCTCTAGTACATGGTCATCCCTGGAACCGGCGTATTTTCCAAACTTCCTCTGTCGGGGCACTGTGACATGGAATGTGGGCTGGACCACTGGGGTGGCACATGGGGCCTGTGCTGTGGTGTCTGGCTGAGAGGCCTGCTGCTGGAGCCGGGCCTCCATCTCTTTGAGGCAGTTGGTCAGCTCTTTCAATTGGTTCTCTAACATCGACATCTCGTTAGTGTTCCCGTTTATTTGCTTGGTAATAAAATTGCTACAGGAATTGTCTCACTTGGACCCCACTCCTGGTACCAAAATGTAACAGGAGGATCTCGCGGCAATGCGGAATAACAATGATCCAAGGATTTCTGGTGCAAATTTTATTAAAAGCAAATTTTCTCCGAGATAAGAAAACGGTAACAACTAACAGATTCTCCCTCTGTCAGCCAAAGTCTTGTTTCGTTGGGAGATCTATCAAACGTCCTGCAATACCCAGCTCCAAACATCACTGAAAACTCAGGAGAAAAACTCCAATATTTATTGTAACACAATATGGGTTGGGCGACGATTTTTAGATTCTTGCACTTGGCTGACACTTACCATACTTTCCGGGTCTTAGAACCAACCAGACATAAAAATGTGATAATTGTCTACTATGTCAGACAACTGTCGCCTAAAAAAAACACCTAATGTTGCGGCATCCACAATACAACAATTTGATGTTTCCGCAAAGCTCTTAGCACACTTGTCTGTGTACACATCTGCTTGCACAGTGTTTCCTGTTGCATACTTATACTTAAGATATTATGATACAACAACAGGAAATAGAAACTTGGCTAATATTAAACTTAGTGTCCTAAGGCATCCTAGTGAGCCTCTCACAATGTGCTTTTCTGGTGTTGGTAACAACAGCATTTTGTGCTGTGGGTGCAAATACTGGGTTCACAAAAGGTGCAGTGGACTGAAAAAGATAAATGTGGACCCCAACTTTTTATGCAAAAGATGTAGATGTGAGGCACAACCTGTAGATGGCAGAACCCAGCAAACAGTTTCTGTTGGCTCTGGTGTGCTTGAGGTGGTGTCTTCTTTCTGCTACCTCAGTGATACACTCTCTGCATCTGGTGGCTGTTCACTTACTCAATCACTCGTATAAAGTCTGCTTGAAGCAAGTTCAAGGAGCTTCTCCAAATCCTGTCATCAAGACATCTGACACTGAGGACACATGGAAAAGTATACAATACTTGCATACATAGTGTCATGTTGTATGGCAGTGAAACATGGCCCATGACCAAGAGTGACTTATTGTCCATGTAACGTAATGATAGGGCAATGATTAGGCAAATCTGTAGTATCAGACATGACCAGGTGCAGACTACCCCTTCAAGCCAATTGCTATCAAAGCTAAGATTAGCCGACATAATGCACACTATGAGGGAAAGGCATCTAGTGGTACAATCAAGCAGGCAGTAGACTTTTCTGTGGATGGACGTTGGTGACCTGGGTGACCAAGAAAGACATGGCACAGTGTTCTGAAGGATGACATCTCTGGCTGGGGCCTTGGTTCAAGTGACCCCAGGAATAGAGCCACCTGGAAATCTAGTGTGAGATATGCCATGCATGAAGCTCGCCAGGCATCTGGAGGGAAGCCCACCATCATGGAGGATGCTTCCAGACCTGCACACTAATCAAAAAGAACAGATTGTATTGTATGTATATGGTCTACCAAGGCAATCCATCTTTAAATCATAGTTCATATCACCCTTCAGTTGAAAGCCAATTATGTGCTTTGCATTTCTTCCTTTCATTCCTATGAATGTACCTTTCATTAAAATGTTAATACCCCCCCCCCCCCACACACACACACACTTCCTTTATAAAGTAAAATTTTGAGTGTTACCACTTTGAACTTTGAACAGGTCCTGTGTGCTCAACCCAAGAAGTAAAAATGCCTGTTAGAGGATTTTTGGACATTATTTGCAACTATTCCATTTTAAGCTATTTGGTTTCATGTTGTTGAGTTCATTTTAGATTTAAGAAGTTTAAAATTTATTTTATTGTTTCAAGTTTTTAAAATTCTATTTTATTTTATGCTTTTAAGTTATTTTTTTTTTTTTTTGCTTTTTATACAATTTTGATACTTCGATTTTTGAATGCCCTAAGGTCTGGTTTGTTTAAAAATAGTGTTTTGGTTTAGGAATAAGCCTTCCAAAGACAGAGCTTGAGTTTACGTTACACATACGTTAAGCACCTAAGGTTAATGCATTATTACATTATTAGAACTTTTTCATTATTTTTTTACATAATTAATTTACTGTATTGTAATTAATTTTGTAGAGGATTAAAGAGAAATCTCATGACATCAAGACAGTTCCTTTGTGAAACTGTAAGTTAAAAATTAGAGAGATGGAAACACTTGCGGAATTGGAAAAAGTTGCTTGTATTGCAATGGTATGTTTAAATCTATGATCTTTTTTCATAACTATATCTTTGATTCTTAAGCACCCTTGATTTGTTGATGGGTCATACGATTCTGATTTTAATACAATTTCTTTGACTAATAAAAACCTTTTCATGGTGTATACCTGTGTTATACCTTACCATGCATTTTGCTACCCATCTTGTTTCACACTCAAATTTCTTTATATGTAAACATAGTGCATGTGTAAGTCCAGTTTGATGCAGTCTTGATTGTCACAGGTAACATGTATGTCCTTTATTGTAATGTTAAGTATAGTTAAGATGATGACAACACATGACATATCAGGAGAACTGTATGATAAGTTGGCTAAGTATCTAAATATAAATATTATATTTACAATACACATACACACAAACTATATATGTATCTATCTATCTATCTATATATATATCTTTGTGTTTATCCATCTAGTTTTGTAATAAGAGTGTTCAATACAATTTATTTTTTTTTAGTTTTAACGTCATTTCCCCCCAGCAATTGGGGCTCAGACGGTGCCCTTCAGAGGGACTTTGATTTGGCAGTGAGGAATTTCTTGGCCGGATGCTTTTCCTGACGCCAACCAATGTTTTTTTTTCTTTGTAAAGTTCCAAATTCTCCTCAACAGCTCGGGGAATCGAACCTGGAACTCTTGGTTACTGTGCAGTTGCACTAATCATTAAGCAACGGCTCCTCTGTCACAATCATATAGGATATTGTATTGAGCTCAAGATATTAGACCTCTTTGGTAACTTCGAGTTTCATGCTTATTAATAAACTACAAATAAAATAATAAGGCTACAAATAAACAAATTTTGTAATTTTTTTGTAACCTAATAATTGCTTAATAAACTTGAAACTCAGAGTTTAAAAAAAGTGTAATTTCTTCATTAATATATATATATATATAGTTCCTGATGGTTAGTTATTACCATAAAAGTGCATACTCCATTTAATTTTTTTTGTCTTGTTAAGGTATGCCTTTACAATGGTATTAAGATTCCTCCTATAATAAGGAAAAATAATTTAAACATTAGATACTTTTTCTGCCACCAGGGCTTTTCATTTGACACATGAAACTGCACATGGAGGCACATGTACAAGAATTTTTGCACACACTTATTATTGCACATACAGAGGAGTTTGTATCACACTCCATATTGTTAATTACCTATGTGCACTGTTGTACACAATGGATCTGCCAATGTCAATCTTTGCCTGATGGGAATTATTAAAAAAAATTAAGGCCATACTCACAAAAGGCACAGGTATTTTCCTTGGTAAAGCATTACTAGAAGATAAACCTAAACAGGATTAACAACAAAGAACTCTCACCAAGCAGGTGCTGATACAGAGGACACAATGACAAGTGGGTAAAGGTCTACAGATCCCAATACATAATCAAAAAAGCAAAATGATTTCTGAAAGAAGCATCAAAGAGCTAAAAACATTTCTGAGTTGTGGAAAATACAAATTAATTGGTCACAAAACAATGGAAGAAGAGGGCAAAAAGTGTGTGAACTTAGTATGATGCTATTCTCAGCAGTTCTTGCAATGAAGTATCAAGACAGTTGCATTTGAGTTCATTGATAGTACAAGTGTGTTGACTAAATAAAAGGTCCATAAATTTTACTTTGTGTTGAGTGGTTTTTTGCCAACATTCTCCCATGTCAAAATATTGATATTTTGCACATGTTTGTACAGAATTTTTTAAGATTTTGCATTTTCAATATTTAGATCATTAGGCATGTAAATGATAGCACTTGTTACACAATTGCAGTCGAGTTGGAGAAATTAAGACCCTGCATAAAACTCAGATATCTTCCCAACAAAGAGCTTTGAGCTGGTCCATCCCAGCTGCCAGTGGATGACCTTCAAAAAGAAGCAAATTGAGAAGTATACTGCAAAGTGATACACGCTGCCTATGAGCTTGCTCTCAAAATGTAGTAACCTTCAATGAACTTCAAGCACTTAGCCAAGTGGGAAGAATGAGCATTGTCAGACATGTTAAAGGAAAATATTTTTGTTCTGCAGCTGGAGAATGTTTTAATGCAATTTGAAAAGCTGTCAAAGAAAAAGTTTCTGCATTCATAGCCAGTAAAACTGCAATGAACCCTGTGACCATTGGTTCTCAAAGCAAGAAAAACTACTTTAGCCATTGTAGGCTGTATTGCAGTACAGTTTCTTTCAGGAGCAAGAATGTTGAGAAACTATTTTAAAGTTTGGCTCAGAAATAGGGATGCAAGGGATTAATGGTTGAACATCTTCCAATTTATTTTTGTGGCCTAGCAGGAAGATATATTGCAACTAATGGCTCCAATTTACCAGATGAAAGAGCATTCAACATTTTAACTAACATAGTGTCTGATTGTTGCCTCTATGAGCCACAAAAGGATGGAATGGAGTGGTTGTTAATGATATATTGAAATGACAACAACTGGACACAAAGCAAAAGAAAGAGGTATAAAACAGGGCATATGGTTTGCTGCATGTATAATATTTGGGAGGTGTTGTTTTTTTTCCAGAGATTTTGTTTCTTACAGTTTTATGAAGTGTTAGTATACTGGTTATTTATTTGGTTTCTTGTTGAGCAGTGTTTTCCATCTATTCAAGTTGAGTTATATTAAGGAAGCTAAAATTTTCATGTCTAGTTTCTGATTTGCTTCTCAGATCTTAGATTTTGACTTTCTTTTGGAAAAAGCTAAAACATTTTGCATGAAGACTAATTGGATGTGAATGTATATGTATCAATGTAATAGCATGATACTGAGTTGCTTGGGAGATCACAATCAAAACATCATAGATGCATATTGACAGATAGTGTTTTCTAAATGTTCTAATGTGCTTAAATGTGAAAAAGGCTGACACTCCGGAATAGCATTAAGGATGAAAATGGATTCAAGAGAGATGAGTAATGGAATGCAGTGTTGACTTGTGAGAGCTGGAAGAAGTCTGGGTATATGGGAAATGATGCAAATAAGACAATACATATTTTTTGAATGCTTATTATGGACACAGAAGTATTAGCTGTCTGGGGTAAAAGACTCAAGCTCCCACATTTCCTGAACTTTTGTTACGACTCACCCAAGATCAATTTAATCAATATGTGAACTTCAACAGGCATATATATCCCACCTCAATACACACAAACACAGAGTGAAAATGTTTTGGAGGATAACAACTTTTGATACTTTTGGTTGATATAAAGCCTCATGAATTCCCATATTACAGGTTATCAAAAGTCAGTAAATAAATAAAGATAGATAGATAGATAGATAGATAGAGACATATAGATAGATAGATAGATAGATAGATAGATAGATAGATAGATAGATAGGTAGGTTGATAAATAGATAGGTAGATAGTTACAGTAGGCACAGTAGATGGATTGGTAGACATTATTGGAGAGATAGCTGTGAACATGGAAATGTTATTTTACATAGTTGTTGGAATTTTTTTCACAATAGGTTTTTGCTTGTAGTTGGTATATTGGTGTTTCAACAATAACAGAAGATGATAGAAAGTTAAATTCTATTTCTGTATGTAACACTAAATATTTGTATTAAATTGTTGGCTGGTATTCCAAAGCATTGTATTATATAAAAGATCCATTTGTCCCAAAATGTTTGCATTAAATATTGCAGGGTTCACCAGACGCTTCAGCAGAGGACAGGCAAAAGGCTGAGCAGGTGATATTGAATTTCAGAAAATCTCCAAAGCCTTATGAAATTTGCAAATTTATATTAGGTGAGTATTTGTGACATTTATTGCAGGGTAAACTTGTTTCCAACATCCTATTTAGAAAAGGAGCAGAAATCTATATTTATATATGTGGTGGCTTCAGCAACAGTTTCACTTAACCGCTTGGAATGGATGGGGTAGGATAGTATGTACCCAGTAGAATTTACCAACTGAAGCATAAATTTACTAGAAATACATAATTTTACCTTTACAAAAGACTTTTTTTTCTGGACCCAAGTTACTAGATAGTTATATTTGTTACTCCCATGCATGAATGTTTCCAAGCAGATTAGCAATTACAAGTATGTACTGCAAGTAACATATGTACAGCAAATCAGCTTTTTGTGTCAATAATTGTCTAACTGGTTAGTTTTTTAAAAAAAGTGAGATTGAAACACTCTCCATCCCACACTACATCCAATACTGTGTGCTTTTAGGTTTGTGCACATATGAGTTGTATACACAGGTTAACGTGTTCAGCACTTTTGAGTCATGGACTGAAAAACACTAATGATTTTTGTCATACCATCAAAATCATAGCAACTCTCTTCTGCCACAACTGCATAATCAAAACAATTATGGAAGATGCAACCTTTACTCCACCACAATGCAGCAGTTCAACATGGATGCCAGGACATCAAGGAGCTTTATTTGTGTTAACTTGCTTCAGGGCCAGTTTACTTTTTGAATAATGGACTTTACCTTAATTATTGAAATACACCATTTTGAGGAAGGATACTAACTATCCTCTAATTTACTAAAAAGGTATTGATGTAGTGCAGTGTAACATCCATGACTCTCTGGTTCCTGGGTTAGAATGGAGCTGAGCTTGGTCACAAATTGGACCACAGAAAACCATAAAGGTTTCTGAAACTCCTTCAATTGTAAACACGAAATCTCAGGAAAGAATTGAATTTAGTAGTATTTTTTATCAGTAGTGGAGCCCCTGTTGTACAATTACTTTGAATTCATTCAGTACTAGAAATGCCAGTAGGTAATGTGGGGTGATTTTAACTTACCAAGACAGAAAACAATAAAGAACGTTACAATTACTCATAAATTTCAACATTACCCCTAGAGATGCTATCATGTGTCTTGTGTTCCAAGTAAAATCATAATTCACTACACCACAAAAACGGCCAATTTGTAAGTATTTTTCACAAAGAAGTATTTTTCTTTTAAAGTTTTTGCTTTAAATTGTACACAATGGTTGGTAGTTATTATAACGTGTATTGTACAGAACACAGCTTACAAAGGTTATGCATAGATGTATTGGATAATGTACTTCTTTATTGACAGAAAATGGCAAGAATGATTATGTTTTGTTTGAAGCAGCTGTTACATTTAAAGAAGCAGTAATAAGAGAGTGGGCAGTTTTGGAACAGTCATACACTCTTGGAATTTGCACTTTTTTGCTTGAGTACATTACTAAAAACAGAAGGTACTAATGTTATTTTATCATATTTAGTAGAAGTATGTTAGTTAAAGGTCAATATGAACATGCGTAGACATTGTGTTCTTTCTTATGAAATGCTGGCAAATTCTATAATGTAAGACGATATGGAATATGGTAAAAATGCTGTTGACATATTGGCCAGACGTAACTGTGATAGAACATTTGAATAATATATTTACTAGATAGATATACAACAGTCCTTTATTTGCTTGGTCTTTGTACATAGTTGCCCTCAGTTGCTTTAGTTGTTAGCTCTTATTGCTGCCTATAATCACATAGGGTGCTTTCTCGTTGTTCTCATTTTGAACCATTTTTATGTTAGTAAAAACTTCATTTATCTGGTTTATTTTGCATCTCCTGTCATTCTTTTCACTTTTCGATACGACAATTTGGTGTTTACATTTTATCATATATTTGCACCAATTATAGTATTTTCTCGTTTTTACATCCGCTAAATATTCCCATGGTATTCAACTTGTTGAAATATCTAGTGGTGACTTTTAAATGTTTTAATCTCAGAGGAGATGTGAACAGCTCACCAGGTTGTTGCTAAGTCATATTTTATTTAAAATTTCAATTTCTTGACATGCCATATCTCAGATTAGTCCTTTTCCCCCCATTTATAAACGTTGCATTTTTGTGTTGTCAACGGTTTAGCAATCTGTGAAATTAGGAGTTATATACCTGAACAATGACTTTGCAGTGCAAATAACGTACAATTTTTATTAAAATGTGTTTAGTAGAATCTACAATTAATATTTTTGCCCGCCATTCAGATGAAAGTTCCAATTTTAAGCTGTGGAATATCAGAATTTTAATATGCCACCATAAGAAGCGGCAGAAAAACAGCCAACAGGGTATATACATAGTGTTCTGGTGCTTGCAGGCACATTTGATTTTTAAACAAGGTTTGGAAGAAACAAACAGAAGCTGTAAAAAATATAATAAACTTTAACATTGAATATATATATATGAAGCACTTCTTCTATGGCTTTGTTTATGTATTGTGTCTCGAGTCGTGTAAAATTTGTTTGTGATGTGTAAGTTTTTGTTGTTTTTTGTTGGGTTTTTTTATGTTATTATTTTGTCAAAATAGAAGCCTTAACATCTGACTGAATACCTTGCTGTATTCTAAAGTTTGAATTTGGGAAATAAAACAGCCTTGCAAAAAATATTGTTAGGCAGTAAAACGTTCGAGCACGAAAAAACAAAATTTTGGTGTAGAACACAACTATATTTTACATTGTGTTTGGAATCGAAGATATCACAACTGGGTTTTTTTAATAGTTTTTTTGTTTTTTGTTGGGTTTTTTTTGAAGGGGGGAGGGGGTTGGTTTGGTCATTTTTATCATTTGAATATTATGAGTCTACCAGAAAATATTTTGTACGCAGACCCAAAGATACAAGCCGCACCAATTTTTATCGATATCTGCAACTTGTAGAAATAAACCACCATAAGCGTTTGTGACAAAAAGGTATTGGTTGCTGGCCCATACACTGGTGACGTATCTTGCAACATCTCAGGAGACAATGTCAGTCTATGCAGCCAAGAAAATAGATATTAGTAAGGTATACACGCCCACCTAGATCTTTTCTGCCTAATACAGTGCTGTTTTCTGTACCCACAAATGAAAGTAAATTCTCGTACGCATTAGACCTGAAAACCTTACTGCCTTTTTGTTATTGTGGATTTTTAAACATACCTTCATACTCTTGTCGTACATCTTTGTCTTCCTGATTATGGATAGAGGTTTAAATACGCACAGACGCATTAACCGATGTACCCATGTATTCGCAAAGGAACCCAAAAGTTTCTGAATCTATTGAACTAGTTGTGGTACTTAAATTAGGGTAGAGCATTGTCAACTCCATTACGTTCTACTTAATTGATTGGTTCTTGCTATTTCTATTTCAGCATACAGGGTTTTGTCAGAGAACAGATATTACAGCTTTTTGCTGTGATTATGAAGCGCGGAAGTCTGGATGTTACACAGGCATTTGAAGCTACTATTCTCGATAATTTTGAGCATCTTATAGGTAGTAGCGATAAGGAAATGGTAAGTTACATTATCGTCTCTACCAAAGTTTTAGAGGAAGGTTAGGCAGGATGGGTTTTTATTTCGTACGAAAACACAATTCGATCCAATGCCAACACCTTACTGGGCCATTTTCTGTATGGGTGTACCTGTAAGTACAGATAGAGATAGATACTTGAATTGGATACCTTAGCTTTCGCTGCACTTTTGGCTTATACCGTCCAACATTCGTAAAGGTGGACCGGGTGAGAATTATTGCTTTTCTTAAGATTACATGATTAAATACTAGATGATGACTTGAATAACACCCCGTAAAATACTTAATGTTAAATTTTTATGCAACGCTTTTAATGCAGATTCATGGATGAAACAATAAAAGTGATAAATAAGTAGACAGTAACACTAATTCCAAGAATTTAAATTTTGTACAATAGAATTTTGAGATATAATCAAAATGTAGATTTCCTTAATTTAAAAATTGATGACACGTGTTATAAAAACGAACAATAATTAAATGTGTTAGACTTTACACTATTGTTAATTTTTATGTGCCTGTTTTTTATCGTTTCTAAAATTTATGACATTTGGAAGTCATAGATGTAAGAGCTTTATCATGTCATGAGTCGTAAGCTTTTTCTGAGCTACGTTTCGAGAGATACTTCTCCCATCGTCAGGATTTGGAAGTCGTTTTGAAAAACCTAGTGATGAACTTTATTAATACGACATGCTATTAAAACATTTATCGCCCATAGTTTCAGCGTCACACCCTTGTCGTTATAGCTACCTTGATTTGGAGAATGGTTTATTGGTATTTTCGTTCATTGTGCTTCGTGATTTTTACTATGTATCGCCATTTAATATATTACTTGTTGTTATAGGTAAAAAATGTTGCAAATTTGTCCATTTTGTGATAAAGAGAGGGTTTACAACTAAGCTTTTAAAAAGCGTGAAAAAGTTAATCTTAATTTTCGGTGTGAAATTATTTTTGTTTTTATTACTTAATTTTTTAAATTATTACCGAAAGACACATAGGATATTGACATTGTTCATTATGTTTAGCAAGAGTAGAAGGGGAAATTCAGGCCCTGTGGCTTAGTTGTTAATGCAGTTGTTTTAAAGTCAAGACTTTTACAAAAGGCTGCTGATTAGGGTCAGTAAGGATACCCTGCCTTGACATTTCCGACTGCTTTAAGAAGTACTTTAGGAGGGCATCGTCCAAGCCCAATGGGTAAAGACGCATTAAAAGCAAGAAGGACTGTTGGGAGAAGATTGTTTTTGCAGTTTTAGATCATCCTTAATTTGTTGTCCATACCTTATATAATAGGATAACGTGGAGGTACCGGGAGTAGCTAATTTTTGAATGGAGCCAACGTACGTTGCACGCTTCAATGACCAGAATATTGAGTAGATTGTTTTAATAAGTCAGTCATTTTGTTTGATAGTTAAATACAAAATAAATTTAAAACGTGTTCATATTATGGTCTTTTACGGAGCAGTGATTAAAACAGGATGTGCATAGTCTGAAATGAACAGGTAGCCACTGACTTTAAATGTTTTAACGTTCTTATCTTGACAATATTCAGTAGTTTGTAAAGCGTTTTGTTGATCATATTATATTTAGAACCCTCGTGAATATGAAAATTATGGATTGTAAGAAATGTATCTCCCTGTGATTATGAAACTTTCTGCAAGGCACTTATAACCCCATTTATGTCAACTTATTTGTATATTCTTATAATCAGGTCAGTTTATTTATCGATACTGGCATATGAAGGAAATCGGAATTTTTATCGAAATGTAGTGTTTGTTTGCTAATATCCCGGGATTTGTAAACGGAACAGATTTTTGTGGTTTTCTTTAGTTACTTATCTGCTGCTCACTCATGAAAGCATTAGTGACTGAGTATGCTTCCACAAAAGAATCATCAAGTGTTGGAATGAGCCTTGAGGAACACTTAAAATCCAAACAAAAGTTTGAAGTAAGGAGAGCTCATTTTGTTTCCTATTGTTATGGTTTAGAAATTTAGTAAAAATTATTATGTTTTAATTGGCTGCAATAACACGTCTCCCAAATGACCTAATTCAGCACTTCTTTAGTGGGCTAAGATTGCTTGCTTACACACATTGTAAAATTAGCATTCCATAGCAGCACAAGGGTGCAGCAGAAGGGGGTTTCAGCCCAGAATTTTTGTGTGTGGAAAGCCAACGGGAAGGTATGGAGATTAGCAAAGGACGAGCATAAACACAAAGCGTTCTGGGTAACAGCAAAAACACCTTTGTAATATTGATATTAGAGAAGATAAGGTAAACTTCAATGTTTGACAAATTACCAGACATGTACTGATATTTGTAAGCAGCTTAGTGGGCTCCCTAGGCTATAAGGTACGCCCAAATTATTCCGGATAGCTAGCTTAAGAAAACAGCAATAAAAATTTAATTCAGACTTTGGAGCACCAATAGACTAAGTAACGAGAGATGTTGTATCCCATTTCATAGGTCCGCGGATGGTTTGGTACATTGAAAATATTTGGACTTCCACATGTGTTTATTAAACTTATCCCAAGATTTCCACCGCTTTTTTTTTGTTTTTTGCTGGTAGCCATGCTGTTTTTATTTCCGAAGCCTATGTGGCTCTCACAACCTCAACTGCTACCGTATTTATGCCTCGAGTCTCTTACATGGAGCATGAAAATAACGAAAGTATTCTGCAAAGGATTGAAGAAGAACGTCACCTCATTAAGACCATCATAAAAAGACAAGCAAGTTTTGTTGGCCATGTCATCAGAAAACAACAAATAGAACATCTCTGCTTGTCAGGAAGAATCCCAGGAAAGAAGGCTCGCGGAGGACAGAGGCGTATGTTCCTTGATCAACTGAAGAAATCTACGGGCATCAAGGACATAAGAGGACTATTTGACACTGCCAATCGAAGGCAATTATTTTCTATTTAGTAATTTCATACGTAGCCAAAGCGCTTTTCGGGTGGCACCAAGACAGACAGACCGTATTTATTTCTCTTTTTTTTGTTTTTGTAATGACAGATAAAAGCTGGAAAGAGTCGTGGAGTTTCTTGTTAATAACCTCTGTGTAGTAAGATTATTAACCTGAAATCGATAGGGAAACCCTTGGTTTATTAGGGTTTACAATAGAATTCTCCAGTGTCACCTTGATTGTATTGGTTTTTAGACTTGGATTTAGACATTTTATTCTTTTAGTGTTGTTTTTTTAGCATATAATCTGTTAAAACGTTTGCTTGTTTCCGTGGCTTTCCATTCAGCGTATTTTTGTTTTATATTTTTTTCTTCCTTTACATTCATTGAAAGAGAGTCATTTGGCTTATGTAAACGGAGTTTATTTAATTCCTGGTCAAGCCTTCTATTTGAACTTTACACCTCTACCCAAACACCAAATAAGGTTGATAAAATTTGGAATACTACGAGCAGTTATGATTAGTGATTTGAATACATTAAACTACCTATTTAAGTTTTGAAATTTGGGGGTTATAGTCATCGGCTTATCACCACGCTCTGTAAAGTTTAATCAGCAGCAGTGAGTTTTTGCTTTCCTAAACAACAGTTAAAAGTTGTAAACGGCAAAATCATATTGTTCAACGGTGCTTTATTATCAGAATCCTCCCCGGCCTTACTGCAGTCCCTTGGTTGCAGTTGAATGTGCCTCGTAACTGCCTCATTCTCATTACCAGTATTCCATTTCGTGAAATAAAGATCCTACTACTGTTGTCTGGTTTAGTTGTTATTGGTTTATGTCATTCGAAACTAATGATCGACTCAGACAGACAGTTGTAAGATATGAAAAATTTGCTTTGGAGCAGATGTGGCTCAATTCCATATTTTATTCTTTGATTACCATGATATTAAATATTGTTTTCGTTTACCATAATATAATATTAACCTCATATGACCTTGTGTACAGCAAATGTGTTGAGCAACGTCAACTGAAATAAGTATCGTGAATGATCACTCTAAATTCTTATACTCCACAATTAAGCAGAGTAATTAAAACTCCCATAATAGAACAATAGGGCAAATAAAATGAAGATCTCACCGAGTGAAAAAAACACAATCATGTCAGTGTACTTACATGCGATTGCAGTGAAACAACAAGGGAAATAATGGAACGCTAATGGAAAATTGTGGCCATATCTCAAAACAATGCACAATAACAAACATAAAAACCTCAATCAATTTGTACTTATTGAATCCCGAATATAATTTTTTTTACATTTCAATATTCATTTCTATTTTAGACACATAATTTATTGAGGATTTTGCTGATAACTACCAAAGTCCTGGGACAGCTCCTTGATGTTTCTGTCTCATCACCGCATAAACGTAGTGATCTCCATGCTGCCCTTTTAACTCGCTACCTCAGCCTGGCAGAGCAAATCTTGTATTGGAGGTTTGGGAGTAATTATCGTATCCTTTTCTTTTCCGTATTTTCAAGGATAAAATTTTCCGGTGGTACAAACATATGTCACGTATCTCAGTGTTTCTTTGTTCAGGCAGTCAAAGACAGCATTCTTTCAGGACTTCTATGAATCAAAGGTTGATGGTTAGCGTGTGATTAAACAATAACCATATTATATTCTTTTTTATTCTTAAAATATAGCAAAATACTTTTATTCTTGTTATTTTCACTGGTACGCTTTAAGTCGTTCCTACAACAGTTTGCCAAATTTGTTCGATAACAATGGGATTTGATGCATGCAACGGATTGTGTCTATATAGTGCATATAAACTGTGTATTTTTTAAAACTATGCATGCAAGTTTTAATGCTTATTTAGTATTTGTTTATTTAGTCAGGTTGACTTTTTCAGAAAATACAATTTCTGTTATCAACATAGGAAAACAAGGCATAAAGCCTCTAACTGTATGAAACTGAAAAAAGGAGGGGGGGGAGGGGGAAGGTAAGGCCAAGAAATAAGAGTTGACCTTACATTTGAAAGCTAATAAAGTCATAGGATATAGAAAAGCGCTCAGAAGTTCTCAAAACCCAAAAAGGTCCAAAAAAGGAGCAACAATTGCATAACGATGAAGATGTAGAAAGAAACGAATCACACGAGATGCAAAAAAGTGAGCGAGGAACTCTCTGAGAATAGTTCCTATGATAATATCTATGAAATAGATTAGGACAAGCCACATTTCGTCGATGAGGCAACGGTTGAAGAGTAGCAGCGAGATTTGGACCCGTCAAGCTACAAATACGTCTCTAACCAGGGTCAAGGACATCAAGATAAGGGAGCAGTTGTCCAGATGTGACAACAGTACGCCATACAAGGACAGATGGTAGATTTATAGAAGTAAAAGTAAAGTACTTTCTAGTACGATACAAACGGTCAACATTTTCAAAAGCAGACGTACCAATAGATTGAATATAAGAACTCCAAGAAAGATCAAGAGAAAGCAACAAACCGAGCAGCCTCAATGAGCAGCATTCCCCAAGAGGAGAAGCAACTTCACCAAGGTTAACTTCAGAATGATAGTGCATATATTTTGGAGAAAGAAAAGATCTCATCTTTTTACTGAAGGACATCAGTTGCGTTTTTCCCGCATTGAAAGAAATCAACCACTTTTACCCGGATTCTCTGACAGTCCAAAAGTCGGAGTCAAAATCTGTCGCATGTTTGGTTTGCTCCTGCTGAGTTGCCTTTGACCATTGCTAGAGTACAGGGTAGTGTCATCAGCATGGGTGTTGATGAACTGAAGCAAGTCACCAGGAAGAACACTGATGTGCAGGACGAAGAGAGCAGGACCAAGCATGGCACCTTGAGGAACGGAAGCATAAATGGAATACTAATCAGGCGTAATTTCATCTAGTGTGACAAGCACTCAACGATATGAGCTTAAGGAATAAATGATACTAAAGATCCTTTCACAAATACCATAACCAGAAAGCCTGTGAAGCAAGGGAGCGTTGTCAAATACCTTGAAAATATCTAGAGCTATAGCACATCATTCACCAGACTTAACCAAAAACCGAAAGGTACATTCTGTCATTACTGTCAAAAGGCCACAAATAGAACGGGATACTCTAAATCCGTGCTGAACATCAACAATTTGAAAAAGAAGACTTGCAGGTTAATGTTTGCCAAGATTAAACGGATCGCCTACATTCCTTAAAACGGAGCCAGCATTACAGGCCTTGCAGAAAGACGGAATACAAGACTTCGATGAATAATGATTGAAAAATTATGGCATAAAGAAAGATACCTCAAATGCACATTTTGAAGACAACTATCGGAATTCAAGAGCTTTAGAGTTACCAACCCATAAATAATCTTTGTAACTGACCTTGGATTTATGATCAGAGTCCAAAATCAAATCAGTTTGAAAATCCGGCAGAGAAACATCGATGGCATTTAAGGGAAAACTGGCTGAAAACAACAAAGAGATCAGTCTTTCTCACCTAGAGAATACAGGAAACCAAACACCAAAAGAAGAAGAAGAACAACGGACTTGCTCACCATAGCGAGATTTAGCATTAGCAACCTCTCTTCCACAACATTTGGTAGCTCGTCTAAAAACTCCAAGATTCACCAGTTGCATCAAGTTAAAACTCAACATAGAAATGATTGCAATAAGCAATTGCAGAAGAATAATGTGTCTTGAATTATGGAAGAGAGTGAGGTTTGGCTTTCTAACTACAACTAGGTACAAATGTTTCAATACCAACCTTAACCCATCAGTGAATTCAGTTGCAGCATCAGAAACCTTTTTCCCAAAGCGTAATTACAAGAACAACACCTAGAATTTGACGAATTCCATTCCATTCAATCTGATCAAATTTGAACGTCTCACGGTGGTGTGGCTTGTCAACTGAAACGGCTCCCTTAACCTCAACAGTGACACCAACAAGATAGGAAGATACAAATAGGTTAAAATGAAACTGTACAAAAGTTAAGGACAAAAGTCAGAAAGAGATCTAAAAGGAAAGCTTTTCCTGCGTCTGAATCAGGAAATTTTGTGGGGAAATCAACAACCTGTGTAAGATCGTAAGCACGGCGAAGTTGTAAGTAGCTTCTCCGCGCTTATAAGTCTTTTTAGAATAAGTCAACCAGGTCATTTGGTAAGCATTGAAGTCGCCAAAGGTACAGATGCAGTCTGGTGCTTTTCCAGAGCATTATCAACGGACTATGATAATTTCCCAATAACTTACCAGAATTCAAAAGGGAGAGATCGAAACATGAAAGGCTTATCTTTGGATTCAAGTTCTTGTACTCAACCAGCTGAAAGATCCTGTCGAGCATAGATAACAAGACCACGAACTTGAGTTGTAGAGTCTAGTAGAAATAAAGGTAAATAATCATTATAATGTTCCGTGGCTTAATGGTTAGTGCAACTGCACAGTAACCAAGAGTTCCGGGTTCGATTCCCCGGGCTGGCGAGGAGAATTTGGAACTTTGCAAAGAAAAAAAAAGCCATTGGTTGGCGTCAGGAAGGGCATCCGCCCAAGAAATTCCTCACTGCCAAATCAAAGTCCCTCTGAAGGGCACCGTCTGAGCCCCAATTGCTGGGGGAAAATGACGTTAAAACTAAAAAAAAAATCATTATAATGATCCATGTGAACAGCCGTGGCTTAATGGTTAGTGCAGCTGCACTGTAGCCAAGAGGTTCCGGGTTCAATTCCCCGAGCTGTCGAAAAGATTCTTGAACTTTACAAAATAAAAAAACCATTGGTTGGCGTCAGGAAGGGCAGCCGGCCAAGAAATTCCTCACATGCCAAATACAAGGGCACCACTTACTGCAAAAAAAAAGCAGAAACACCAAAAATCATTATAACGATCCCTATTACTAAAATTGGCATCGAGGCTTGTCTTACATAGCACCAGGATATGAGACAATCAGAATGAAGGAAAGCTTTAACAAAAGAAAAATTAGAACGAAGACCTGGCATTATTGAAAGTTAAGAAGAGAGTATTCTTAAGGTAATAGGTGTTTTCTGGTCTGTGTAGCACCAGTAATATCACATCTGGAGTCTACACTTTCGGATGAAGCAATAGTTTGAGGTTTGGAAATTCTTTGCACCCCCTGACCATTGAAGGTCTCCCGGATGCCGAGGGGCATTGGTTGTCTTGCAACTGTCAACTAAAAGAAATTGAAAATAGTAATAGATCCGAAATCATCAGCATGTCAACTAACTGGGCCTTGTGCTGATGGGGTTGGAATTTAATGGATTGACAACAAACAGTCTGCCACACATTACCTTCATAAAGGATGGACAGTGAGAAAGTGACACCGTAGGTGGTGATGGTATCGAGACTTAATCTCAAGGTAAGTTTGCAACCAAACTATAGAGGCACTCCTTCCCATGAAACAAACGTAACCCTGCTTGACGCCAGCCTGATATTTCAAAATCTTGAAAAATCTGTCCATGGCTTAGACGTATTTAAGGTGCACAATTGTTCATAGTTTTTCTTTTGCTGGCATTTTTATTGAGGGATATTGACTTGTATCATGCAGGCATCTTTCATTCAGAGATTATACTTATTTTTTATTGCTCAATATTTCTTTAACGATTTGTCAGTTGTCATGAAAGTCTTGAAAAATTGGCAGCAACTTACAGAAACCTCCAAAGTGACATTGTTCCGACCACCAAACAACTGGAAACAGACCATCTTAGACCCAACTTTACCAGAACTGTTTTTTAGGGTATGTTTATACTAAAATTATACCTCCTTTGGTTTATTTTAATTTCTTAGCTTTGTATATACAACATTGTAATGTTTTTTAAGAACTACCTAAGGGTCGGCTCTAAAGTTCGTTTGTAATGCTATACAGTGAATTTAAAGTGGCTTGTATGCTATTACTATAATGGCTGTACCGAAAGCCTTTCTAACTGGAGCGAAGGATATCCAATATCAACAGGACTGTAAGCAGAAGTAAAATTGACTGTAAAAATCTAAATGCTGCCTACCGCAAGGATTAAGTATCGACATACGTATGGATTAAGATGTAGAGAACATTTGAATAGATACAAGGTGTTTTTTTTGTTTTTATTTATTTCATTTTATCGATGATGCGATTATCCTTTCTGCCTTCAGTTGCATATGTATAAAGCACACACGACCTGTTATAGAGGCAAGCAACCCACGACACGTTGCTCTCTGTCTTGACGGTAAAACAAGTTTAAAACATTTGCTAAGCCGATGGTCACCCCCTTGCCCCATGTAAGTTCGCTGCATCATTTATATTTTTTCAATGGCTTTCTTCAGTCAGCAGTTAGTGGTTATCGATTTCCATTCAAATGACGCTGTTTTAATAGTCCCAAGCGGTCAGTACACAGACCCTGTGACCATTAAATTTAACAGTTCTGACAGTTATCACGTGCTATTGATCATGTAATTGCATGCAGGTTTAATCGGACTGTAACATTCATATGGAAAAAGAAGCCGGCGTGTTCATGCCTTTAGTTTTCTAATCATAATTTATTCCTTCAATTTTATAGTCATTACTTTAATCATAATTTTATTGACAAGTTTTTTTTATCATAATGCCATGTTTCATTTTGTCTTTGAAAACGATAGGATACTGTATTACCTTACTTAAAAGCTGTTTTATTGTTTATACATACTTTTATTTTTTTATACTTAAAAAAGGTAGGATTCTTGCTTGCACATGGTCTCAAGCAGAGGTGAAGGATTCATTTTATGTAATAAAACACGAGGGTCTCAATCCGCTCCAATTTATCGCTTTGGCCAGTCAGATTATTAGGGACAATAGATTTGTATACGAAGAGAAAAAATCACTTGTCTTTATGGCTCAAATACTGCTGCTATGAAACAAAAGTAATACCTATGTAAAAATGTCACGTGGTACATTTTTTATTGAATATGTTGATTTTTAAATGCTGATGGTTTTGAAATTACTGAGTAGCCAAATAGCTTCATCGCCAATTTGTTTGTGGACGAACGTTTTTCTGAGTTCAGAGGGCTTTACCAAAGCAATAAAGTGTAATGCATGAATAGTCTTCGTCGTCATGTGTAACGAAGGTATTTTCTGCTTTTTTATTTTCAGCTTCGTTTAACTGGCATATTGATTTTTTTTTGGTAACCATTTTTTTGACAGAAACATTCAATTTTCTAATAATGTTGGAGGTCACAATCAGAGCAGCATTTTTTTCTTTCGTTTACCTGTGTTATTTTTAGCTCATTCCTGGGTCAATTTAGTAATCAGGGAATTCAGTCAAAAGATCCCTTTCTATATAGTAACTTAACCGTAGCAAAACAACACAAAAGGCATATGGAATGAAAAATTTGTTTCACGCTGTTGTTGGTAGCTAGTCTGTCGTTCACAATATTATAATTTTGGGAGTTTTATTTCAGGACAAGCTAAAGTATGTCATATTGCATTGGATCTAAATACAATTGGATTGTAATATTGCTAGCTGCTACGGTAGCAATGCTACGATATATGCTTATAGCTGGTGTTAATTATGATTTAGATGCATTAATCTGTTTAAATGGTTTTCTGTAATAACTGAGCTTATTTCCCCCCTAGCTTCTAGCGACAACAGTGTATAATGAAGATCATATTCACATTTGCCTACAATGTCTTCAACAACTGGCATCATTGTCAGGACCAATACTGCAAGACTGTGATTCCCGAAAAACGTACCTTATAAATTTTTTAACAAAGGGTTTTTTTCAGTTTCTTGGACGGTAAGTTTGATGTAAATAACTAAAAGAGACATGATGCGCTCGTGATAATTAGGGTGCATATAAGCTGTAGTCGGTACAATTTATTACTTTTTGAGTATTTGTTTGTCAAAGGACACAGTAGGATCAAGAACATTCCAACCAGTCTTTAACGCTTTCTGGTTTTTAAAGCTTGTACATTTAGTATGAAATATCAGCAGTCCTACATATGAGCTGTACCTGTATGTCTTTATGTGTGTTAGAGAGAGAGAGAGGGAGGGGGTAGAGAAGACAGACAGACATGGAAAATAGACAAATAGACAGACTTAGAGACAGAAAGAGGAGGAGGCGAAGAATTTAGGTTTGGGAGTTTTGACACCCCTATTTGGTCAGGTAGATGTAATTTGTTTTTATACCAGATTGAGCACTTAGCAAACTGTTTTTCATCCTCCAGAAGAATATCGTACTTTCCTTTCACGTTTTATTGCATCAATCTTTACAGCCGTGCAGAAGTGCTCCCTGAAGAAAGGAACTTTTGTAATAATTACACTTTTTCCTCATCCTTTTTAATATTCAATATTTTTGCCCTGTTGTAATGAAGAAGAATAAAAATGAATTGAGCCTTTTACTTACAGTAAGACCAATGCATCAAATTAAGTGTAAATTCCTGCCCACCATCATTGCGTCTTTATTTGTTTACTTGCTAAACATAAGCTCTTTCAGAGCATAGGTGACATCACTAGATATTTCCAGTTGATGTTGTTCACCACTTATTTCCCATCCTTTAGCCAACGTTAAACATGGAAGTAAAACTAAGGGGTATCTCTTTATAGTATTAGTTGTTATGCTTACTGATGTTGTATAAGTCAATAAGGTTTCCTTTGCTTCTTATAGCATTCTATAGATGTTTTTGCCTTTGACTTTTTTAGTAAACAATAGGGCTTCCCGCCTGGTTTACACTATCCTCAACATAACGTTTTACTGTCACCCAAAGTCCACATTGTCGTCTTTTTCATTGGTGGGAACATCTACACTGGTAATACATTTCGTAAGGATTCTAGATTTCGATGGCCATTTCATTTTAAAAGTGATTTGGACCATAGATTTCAAGTTATATATATCCACACACTGAGTTATCTGCCCGGATTTTACATATGTAATGGTCAAAATACAGTTAAGTTGCAAACCACTGCAAAGTTTCTCCAGCAAAGGTTTCATCGCGAGAACTTCTCTGTCCATTTTGATCTTAAAATTTGGTAATTTGAAGTTCAAACAACTACCACTTAACAGAGGGAAGAAAAACAATAAAACAATTTTATTATTCTTTTTTTTGTCCGAGTCAGAACATTTGCCATCAAGTGAGACATTCATGGTCTGCCTGATAGTTGTTACCTTACATGTTCTTTAACGATTGGCTTTTAAGCTTGATTATAACTTATAGATATGAAACATTAAAACAATTATTTCTGTCTTTTCTTATATAGGTCTGAGTGGTCAAGCCTTGAAGTATTTGGATGTGCTTCAGTACTCAACAGACTTTTTTTTGTAGTGCCTGTCTCTGATGTTGCTGGGCTACCTGGTAACCAGTGCAAAGAATTGATGAGTATCTTATGTAAAAGAACTATTCAGTTTCAAGAACTCGCTGCGCTTGCAGAACACGTTAGTCCTTCCTCTTATTATTTGTTTTTAAGTGTTAATTATTTGACTTTGAGCTACATACTTTGATTAATACAAAACTGTTCTAGAGGTTTAGCCATCGTACAAAGACAAGAGAACTTATATTTCTTATATTCTCTATTGAGTGACAACAAAAGCAATCACTGGTATCAAGTCTCTAACCTGTTGGTTCTTTTTCTTAATGCCATTTTAAAAGGATTTTCTGAAGTAAGGTAATATTTCCAACGAAATAAAAAATGTCAAGAAATATTCCAATCAACATAGAGATTATGTTTTTTGGAGTAAAGGACAGATGGGTGTAAAGAGCAAGTAAAGATTATCGGGTTATGCAAGAGGCTCGAGTTCCGCCACGGAACCTGGACGTAGCTAGCAGAACTTGTTTCAACCTTAAAGGTAGCAAACTGTTACGCTTGAACGTTTTTGGAGAAAGGGAAATGTATTTTTTTTAAATGACAGAAAACCTGAATCAAATCCTATATACCCTTTGTAGTGAAGTGGTCTGTTGCAATGCTACGTGTAATTTTACCTGCAATAAGCTTGGAGAAACAGTTAACCAAGGTAAAGTATCATGTTTGAAAATTATCCATGCCTTTTGATTTTGTTAGTTTCGAAATTAGTTAATAGTCGAAACTCACAGAAGTAAGCATCCCGTACGTGAGAAGACACCTATGATAGAAAGAAGCTGTTTAACACGCATATTTTTTTTTACTGTAATTTCACATCTGCAGACTTTTAAGACATTTATTTGTAGTACTTGCAAAGATTGGGTATGTTAATTCAATTCTTTGTCTCTGCCACAAGGTACAAAAATCGAAATAAGGGGAATGTTGAATTGGGTACCTCATAAATTGGGGACCCTTTCCTTTTCCAAAACTGATCTCTTAAAGGTAGCTTTGACTAAGAAGCTTTACTTGGATTTGTACAGATATAAATGCCATTGGTGTTTTTATACATGTTATGCAAACAGAATTTCGAATTAATTGTTTTAAAGAAAACAACTTTATTCTTTTCTAGGAATCTTCTGACGACAATCGACTTAACGAAGCATTTGAGCTCATGCTAAATGTTTGGGTCGTACTTTTGTCCAAAGCAGACTTATTCAGCGATAATTATTTCATGGAGTATGCAGTTAATATATTTAACTCTTACATGAAGACACACCTTGCACCTCCAGAGGGTACAAGGCTGCCTTTAAAAAGTGAAGAAGAGGTATATAATGCATATAGTGTAAATATCATACATCTAAATTTGTTGGCGTATTGAATTGCCACAGCTATATTTGTAAAGAAGAATCCAGTTTTTGCAACTTTACGCTGATTCGAAATAATTAACCCCATGGACTATGTTACCACCTTTTTGTATCTTGTTCTGAACACTTGCCATTCAGACTCCCCATTTGGAACATTTTAGTAATCCCATACGGATATTCTGTCTGATTGCGGCAAACGCAGACATGTATGATGAGTTAAATTCGTTATGAAAAATGCCCTAGACAGTCAGTGGTGTACCTTTTTGCAGAAGTGTACTTATTCTTCCGGTGTAAGAAAAGTTTCCTCTAAAGGCTTTGGAACACGATTTGACTTTTATTACCCCTTTTCTGTAGCCTATTGAAACTTGCTAGAAAAATTTGCCAATTTGCCAACTAGTTATTTTAAAAAAACATAGCAGCGATATGACTTTTTCGGCATTTTATGGAGTTGCATGGCTTCCTTAAATTAACTGAGGTTGTATACAAGCCACCAAAATCTCTTTTTTTGGTATTTTTATTGATTCGATGGTCACGTAGTACATTCTTGACTGAATAAACTTTAATTGTGGTATTAGAAATATGAAGCTCTGTGGAGGAGGATTGGTCATTAATATCGTCGACAGCGAAAAGAGCAGAAATTTACGGCTCTGAGAAATTGGTATTTATTGCGAAATGGACAGGCCAATATTTATTAGGTGCAACAACGTAAACAAATATAGAAGAGTGAACATTTTAAAGAAATTCTCAACATCTGTATTTAATACACATTAATGTAGATTTTTTGTTTTTTGTATCGACGTTTTACACCCTATTCACCATCCACCGTTCTCGAAATGCTGCTTCAACACGTTTCAAGTGATTTGATATAACTTTCAAGAAATGTGCATGGTATCGTTGCAGATCCAAACTCCCATTTTACACATGCGTTGCGAAACTCGGTGAACATTGGTAAGCAATTTACGGTCTTCTTTTCTTTGAAGAAGTCCTGGTAACAGATTATTGTAGACTTCCTGTTCATATGGTTATAATTATTTTTATCATCATTATCACCGTCATCATCAATCTTTTCGGATTTTATTGTGCCAAAGAGAAGTGTTTTGACTGTCATTTCGAGCAAGTCGGGGTTTTTTCCTTTGGCACACCATGCCTTCCATGGTCTTCCTCTTTCTCTTCTTCCTTTAACTTTTCGCCCCGTCACCATTCTTCTTTGCTTCTCATCACATACCCAAATCAAATTAATCATGTTTCTTCAGTCATTTCCAAGATACTCAAAACCCCTAGCTTTCCCATGATGCCGAGACTTTATTTTGTCTGTAAAATTAACCCTTAAGATTCATCGCAAAATTTTCATTTCAGTTCTCGCCAAAGCGCTATCGTCATTTTCCTTCATTGCCTAAGATTTCTCCCAGTAGATCAATACTGGTCGAATCATTAAATTTTACACCTTCGCACATTTTTCTAGGTATTGTTCTCTCGCACATCAGCCAAGTATTTTGCTATTTATGTTAATGACTTTAAATTCATCCTCGCACATTACGTTAAAACTCACCATTTTCTTTTTTACTCCACGTCACTAGTGTTTTCTCTACATTAACAGTAGGTATAGTCATACGTTACCGTTACTATTCTAACCAACTTTCTTGGGACTCATCTTTAGATTTTGCAAACACAGCTAAATTATTCTCGTACAACAACTCATATGGGAAACTGTTCCTTGTAGTTTCACTTAGAACGTCCAGGTTAGAAATAGAAGTAGGCCCAGGGACGACTCCTGATGTAATAATACCTTGACAACAAAGTCTTCTGTACTTCCAAAGACTATTTTGATAGATGATTGCTCATTTGCTTACTTAGCTTTTACAACATCAACGAGTTTTTAGTGACACCTTTCTTTTTTAAAGCACCAATAAACTACTTTCTTTTCAGTTGCATCGTACTCTTTCTCAAGGCCCACGAAAGCAGAATGCTGTTATGTGTTCCACTGTAATAGTTTCTCTTCTATCTAACAGACAACAAAAATTTCTCTTAAAACTTCTTGGCTTTATGGACTCAGAGGAACCCATTGATGTAGGATATTTGTTTTTCTGACCTACGTTTTCATTGATGATCCTCCCATCTTCAGGCTGACAAAAATTAAATCTACCGTACCCATTTCTTTTGGAAAGCCAAATTTCATATCATCAACATTCTTAATTTTCCTTGACTTTTTCATTATTATCTTCTCCTTTATCTGCATGGCGTGATCCAAGAGGTTTTCTGCCTTCATTTTTTGCACCTTTAAGAAGATAGCCCTTTTATTTTTGCTAGGTTGTTTTGTCATGACTGATATCAAATTATGACTGAACCTGCTTGGGTGAGCTTATTTTAATGCAAATAGGGTGAAGGGGTATGATTTAGCTGTATAAGTAGACAGGGATCCCAACCTTACTTTAAGAATTATTTTTAGTTTAAATGCTGTTGTTACTGCCTCTCAGCACAGAGCTAGCATTTTCTCAAGAAAATGTGGTTGGGTAGGTAATATGTACTTGTGGTGTGACATGTGATTAAAATTAAAGACAGCAGTTGCTCTATGACTACCTGCATTAGAATTGAAGATGTGTCATTTTATAGGAAAATATCAACTGTGATATAGAAGAAGATGACAGGGTAGCTCATTCAGACACATTGGAGAGCATTGGACTTCTTGGGCGTGAGGCACTTCCTCATACGTTAGCAGTTTTATGTGATTTGCTTACCTCAAGAATACGTGCACTAGGTGACTACCTGCACAAGCTCAAAGAGGATCACCAGTTCCAAGGTCAGTTAAATATTTGTACACAAGTTTTATTTTTGCTAAATTTTAAGTATCACAAAAATTGAAATTTTGCTATGGAAGGTGTGCATTCATCTTATTGACTACTTTGTTGTACCTGGTAAATGTCAATTTAAGAAGACTAAACTGGAGAAAAGAACCAGTTGTTTCAGCCATGGCATTTGGCGGCAGGCTCATTTAGTATACCAATCCCTTATATAAACGGGTAAACATAAGCCGTCCAATTCCAATCCTGTTCCGATTTGTTATGTTTTCGTCTTTTTACCTTCGGCGAGTCTTAGGTCAAGGATAGTTATCAGTTACTTTATTTGGTTAAATTGTCAATGCACAAACAGGAGGAAAGGAGGCAATGGCTTACATGGGATTCAATCCCATGACCCTCAGATCAAATTTCATGCTCTACCTATTGGCCCTTTGGCCAGAAAACTTAACAATTTTTATTAATTTTATTATTTATTGAGGCAATGACGTGCAAGATAAATGTCAGCGAGAATTATGAAAGCTATGAAGGAAATGTTAAGCACATAAACCCACCAAGCTGCCGGCATAAAAAGCAGTTCTCCGCCGACTTTGTTGTCGTTTCTCGCTTCCCATCTGTCATGTAAGATCTTTCTAGATACTTCTGCCATCGTCAGAGCTGACGATGGGAGGAGTATATCTCGAAACGTAGCTCAGGAAAAGCTTACGACTCAAAGAATGACTTCTTGGTACTTAATTTTTTGAGGATTTTTGTCCAGGTTTTGTTAACTTTTCTTCTAAAAAATATTCATTTTCCACTTCCAAGTGCATACTTGTCTTACTTTCCCCCTTAAAGTTTTTGCAGGCTCCTGCTTTTTGTCTTTTTTGTCACAATCGTTCACATTCTTTTTGCGCACCTGTCATTTTTTGTGTTGTTTGATGGGATTGTTTTTAAAGAAATAACTCTGTGATTGCAATTTAGCATAAGGATACAAACATTTGAGCATAGATATACTACAATATAGAGTCGAAATGTTACACGTTTTCTCACCTTGCCTAATAACATTATTGTCACTTCGCTTCCTGTTACCATTGTTGATTTTGAGCACAACATAATCTGTTGATTGTAAATTTTAGCTACATTTTAGAGTAGTGGATGACTTGAAAACCAGATACCATTTTGTTTCATTTTAGCGTTGTGTGAGACAAGTGCACTATTTGAAGACATCCACTGGCTTCTCCTTATAAGTACTCATTTGTTAACGCTACATGGCCCTGGTGAAACGCCAACTATACCATTAAAGGTTGTCAGTTACGGAGCGCACGAAATCAAAAATAACAACACCGATATTTCAGCCACTATTCATCATATAGTAAATTCTGAAACTAATATTGCAAGTTGTGACGGTAAGAATTTACGATTAACAATCACAACTATCTCTATTAAAGAAATAGTTAAACGTAAATCGAGCAAATAAAACGTAACGTACAATAAAACTGTACATAGAAAAATGGAATACAGTTTGTATTTAGTACAAGGAGAGATGTTTGGTAGTCGTGTAAAGTAACTAAGAAAGAAAATTATTTGCTAAGTGAAAGCAAAGTTGGGTAGAAAATACGATAATCCAGTATACTATCGTTTTCCAGCAGTATCATCTAGTATATGGTTACCAGAAAAACTGATACAAACCTGTTTTTACGATTTTCTTTTAACGTAACCATCGTACTCAGACTCTGACGGCTTTATTGTTTGTTTTTGCAAGGTGACAGGAGAAGGAATAACTGATTTCTTACCCATCATGCTGAGTTAACATTAGTCTTTGACGTTGTTATTTAGTAATATCTGAACAAATTAGCATTTGTTTTTAAATCTTGGTATTTTCTGAGAAGTATGTATTTTCTGTATTCTTAAAAATTATTCCCAACGTTTCTACCCAATAAAAACAGATTCAGATACAGTTTGTGTATATGTTTAGAATAAGTATCGAAGACCATGATAGCGTATTTTGAGGGTTTTAGCAGGGACAGACAAAAGTAGTGTATTTAAAATGAATACTAAAAGGTTCTCAGTAAAATTCAGCGAATTTTTACATATCCTTTACCAAGTCATATTGAATATGTGAGCATGGTATATTTGAAGCTACATTTAAGGTCAAAATACACTGGGACTTTCCTGTACCAACTTAGTGTTTGTAACAGGTTTCCGAGGTGACAAGGAGTCGAAAAACACTACTCAATACGACGACAAAGAACCCAAATTTTCCATGTTAAATTGGTTTAAATGACCATAATTGAGAAAAAGGAGGAAATTAAGGATAGTAACAATACCAACCTCCAATCAACCCTGGATATTTTAGTCTTCGAGAAAAGGAACTCCACAAGTGTGGGTTTGACCGAACACAACCACAGTCAAGCTTACAAGAAATAGACCTTACACTTGACCAGAGGAAAGCCTAGATTTTAAGTGGGCCTTTTATTTGAAGTATCCTTTCACAGAAACTGTGTAACAGAAACCGCAGTCAGTAGATTTGTTACAGTATAACAAGGTGGGTAAAGCCGAGTGGAGTCTAGCTACTAACAAGTTTATGACAGTTATTAAATGTTTTCAGCAAGTGAGAAATTGAATCTGCCTTGTGAGTGTCCTAATTCTACTCTTGGAACAAATTTAAGTGATTAAGCCCTATAACAACTGAAAAAACAAATTTAAATGATTAAGACCTATAACAACTGGGGCTATGAAATTCTGTGATCCAACGATCCAACGAGTACAATCCTATGACCTCGTGACGCAAAGCATGGTAAATCCAAACTTCAACCTGGTGTTTTTATTCTCTGCATTTTGTTTGGATTATCGCGGCTTAAAATCTCACCGGTTTCCTGGACAGTTCTCCCAATTTATTGCATATGTCTGCTGAGTATGTACATCTTTGTAAACTTATGCTTGATTTCGTATGGGAATCATATTTAGACTTGCAGTTAATATTTGATACTAATGTACTTTTTCTCCGTTTATCCTAGTTGATAAAGTCGTACAACTGATTGCTTCTGCCTTCCATTTAGCAAAAGTGAAAATGTATGCACTTCGTAATGGTCTTGTTTATGCATTCAGTCCAGAGGTTGCTAAAAGTTTACTGACGTTTTTCCAGAGATTCACAGAGTCGTATTTGTTACCAGAACAAGGAAACCAGTTACAGAACAATGAAAATATCGTCGCAGTGTTTGAATCGTACAATGACTGTTCAGAACAGCTTTTTAGAACTTTGTTAGAACTTTGCGAGATCAACTTTTCGAAATGGGCAGGCGAGCCAACTGTTTTGGATGACACTGTTCAACTTCTATTGCAACTGGTGAAAGGCGAAAGAAGGTAATTACTGAGTTTATTGAGTAGGTAATATGGCTCCGTCTTAATACTGTCTTCGGCTCATTGTGAACTTTAAAAAAATCATTTTTTAAAACTAGAGAGTATTTGGAAAGTACAGAGTCGACTGAAGATGCTTGAATCTTGGCAGGTTAATGGCGCAGAGAGTTAAGTTTGGTTGGTACTGTAGAACTTTGTTGAACTTGTCCAAATTTCAACCATGTAGCTTAATTAAGGAATAGTATTTTTAGACCAAACAGTTGACTTATTCTAAGATTGAATCTTTACACTACGGGTACAGTTAACTAAAATGTTAGCTCTACACTCTTGCTAATATATGTAAATGTAGCTAACTCTGTTATTTTGCCTTTCTTTAATAGATGCCGAATAGCACTATCCTTTCCCAACATTTGGCGCATGAGTGAAGAGTTCATTAGTAAAAAGGAAAGTGTAACCGCTTTGCCACCCGAAGTCCTTAAGTGTCTTGTACAAGCCCTTGTCACCGCGGGAATGAAGATTGAAAGAAGTATTTTGACAGACCATAATCATTGTTTTTTTACCCAGGTAATTCTATCTAGTTTAACTATGCGCAGTTTTTGTGTCTTCTATGAAAGCAGGAAAACCCCACTGACTAGATGCCACTGGAAAGAGGTCTGGTAATGAATATTATATCTTTTTATTACTTTGTATTTCTTATTACCCCTTTTGATTATTGTATTTTGCAATGGACAGTCATTTCGTAATTTCTGATGCCACAGACTGCAAATAAATCACGGTAGTTTTATCATAGCAGCGGGATTGCCATATTGATCGCTTCTCCATCAATTGTCAGACGAATAGGGGTGTTTGCTTACCAAGTAGTATTAAAAACAAGAACTGACAATAGTGGAATAGACTAGCGTAGAGATGTCGGAAACACCACAATTACCAGTGTAAAAAGGTACATCTAGTCCGAGATAAAAATCTAAAATAAAGAAAACAGTAGACACTATCGGAACAGTACCTTCGGAAATGGATGGACGGTTAAGGGAGCAAGAAGATGCATTAGAAGGTGGGAAAGGACCCTAGTAAGTAAACTTTTGTAATCTAGCTCAGAAGATGTGAAAACAGAAGCAAACACGAGATTTGCCAGCTCATTGGGACACCTACCATAGGGTGCTCTTTTGGCTACAGCGAATGAAACCTTGCTATTGTGAATGAAATTAAAAGGAGCTCCTCTTCTAAACTTCAGGGAAACGAGAGGTCAATACCAGTCATCCGAAGGCAATAGGAAAGGTTGCAATATGGAGTTTACAATAATTTTGTAGCAGGCGCACTTGACAATACAAGGAAAGGGGATTAATAATACTGCAGGGCATGATGCCTTTTGTCATACAGGAAACAGTCCGAACACAGAATTAAAAAGCATAAAAAGAATATTTCACTATATTCTTGGGGTAGAAAACAACAGCATGGTACAGTATGAGACGGTTAAAAGTGAAGTTGATCAGAACAACATATGCTAATTTTAGACAAAGCCTGACTTAGATAAGTAGCAAATGTATAATTGTAGTGTTAGGTTGACGAAGCTTTTAAAGGCAGCAAATGATTATGAAAATAGATGTACCCGAGCGCATATACAGAAATACAGAAAGAGAGAAATACAGTACAGAGAGAGAGAGAGAGAGAGAGAGAGAGAGAGAGAGAGAGAGAGAGAGAGAGAGAGAGAGAGAGAGAGAGAGAGAGAGAGAGAGA
>RDPX01000075.1:1334434-1346352 GCA_003991215.1 Morbakka virulenta
AACCATTAAGTTCTGCAAACAACTTTTTCTGATCGGAATTAAACAACCTGTTTTGTCGAAACTGTTCTATTCTCTCATTATACCTCTTCAATTTGGCCACTTTTGCTAATACTCGCTGTTTGAGTTCTTCAATCGCTGTTCCAAGTCCTTTTACTTTGATCCTAAACCTAGTATAGATGTTTTCAATTTTCTTCGATGTTTTCACCTCACCGTTCTTATACCTTGTAAGTAAATTAATGCACTTGTTAAGATCCTTAATATCGCTTTGGATTCGCCGTTTCCACCACGGTTCCCGTTTGGATCTCCCATCTTTCCTGATCTTTTTAAGACCTAGCTGTTTTGATACCCATACCGAACACGCAACAATCAAATTATTGGTTTCAGTAATATTGTTGATATTAAAGAATATCAAGACATTATTCACTCGACGAACCTCATTATTTATTCTTTTGAAATCAACTTTTTTAAACACTATCCCATCAGCATTTTCTCCAGAGTTATAAATTTGAAGCAGTTGGTCAACAATCACCTTTCTTCGTCTGAGATTCCCTCAAACGAAAGTTTAAACTTACCCTATTTGATCTCTCATTTACAGTACCTGTATCAACTTCAAGTAATTCAGTATTACCCTCATCACTTTCTGCATTACTTTCTTGATTCGAATAACCTTTAACTCTTCTCTTGATTATTTCCAATTCCAATTCAGTGAGCCAACCGTTTTTTCTAATCGCTCTGGCTTGGTCACAAATCCTCTGTTCAGTATTGTCTTGAAACGGGCCACGTTCTAACCATTCACTATATAACCTTTGCCGGTAACCTTTAATGGGTACACCGTTTTCATCAGTGGGACTGGATCTATAATAGCATTCCATAACAACAATATTTACTTCCTTCGACCATCATTTTCTTTTAGGCAACTTTGATACCCAGTAGCAGAAGTGTTGCCTATAACTCCTGTACCGGGGGGCTCGGGCACTGTCACACTTCCCGTAGGCTGTTCGGATCCCCCCTGATCCAATATATTATTTGTACTTTGATTCATCATTAAATAGGAGATAGTCAAGTATACCGCCCCGGGCACCAAGCCGGAATTTCAAAGCTTGGGCGCACAGCTACCAGTGTTTTTATCGTGACACTATCACTAGAGAGGTTGCCACCCAAAGCTAAAGAGTCCCCTCTACCATGAGGCCGACTAGCCCCCGCCGGATGCGAACCCTGTATTTCTTGATCTCGGGGAGAGCTAAGAGGTACTACACCTTGCTCAAGGGTGACCTGGAGGTAGTTGTGGCAAAGGGTAACCTCATTCGCCCACGTCGAAACTCCACAACCGGATGCAGTTTAATGTCAATACCAAGGACATATTATTATTATTGTTTATTATTATTATTATTATTATTATTATTATTATTATTATTATTATTATTATTATTATTATTATTACCTTCATTTTGCACTTTGTACAGGCTGTTCTATTTTTGCCGAATAATACTCTTGGGCGAGCCACAACTAGCAGCCAATGGCCAAGAGGTTTCTTTATCCTTACATCTCCAATACTTTTCGAAGTATCCTGGCTGTTCCCAACAAGGCTGGTTTTTGTACCACCCCAACACCTACTTCAATATCTAGTTTTTCCATCCATCCATTGAAACCTTTGCTTACGCATACTACATCACCTATTACCACTGGTACAACTAGCGCTTTTCTACACGACCAGAGCCTCATCAATTCCCTCTTTAGGTTTTGGTATTTTTCAACTTTTTCATTTTCTTTGTCATGCACCCTATTATTTCCTGGAACCGCAACACCAATGATTATGCACGACTTCGTCTTTTTCTCTACCAATACCAAATCAGGTCTCCTAGCCTCAATTACGTTGTCGCACTGGATATTCATGCCCCACAATAATTTCACTTTAGCGTTTTCTACTGCTCCCTCTGGGCAATGTTCGTACCATTTTTCCTTCCTGTCAAGACCATGCTTTTTGCAGAACTTCAAATGAATTAGCTTTGCAATATTGTCATGCCTTCTTTTGTACTCCCGCTGGGCTAGTTTTTTACACTCGCACATTAGATGTTGTACGGTCCCCCCTTTACCCCTGCAAATCCTACACAGTGGACTTTCACTAGTTTTGTCGATCTTCTGCTTGACATAGTTTGTCCTTAACGCTTGTTCTTGGGCAGCAAATATTAGTGCCTCTGTTTGCACTTTAAGATTACTTTGCACAACCCATTTCCAAGATAATCGTTTATCTATTTCATCCTTCATTTCACGGTCGAACTGTCCATACGTTCTTTTATCGTGCTATTTCATTTTGGCCTTGTTTTAGTTACTCCTTTTAAGTTCTTCCTTCCCCATCAGGTTTCTAATCTCAATGATACCAACTTAATTTACAGCTTTCAGAGGTTCTTCTTTTGAATCCCCCACATACAATCCTAAATTGTTTTGGTTACTCCTTTTAAATTCTTCCTTCCCCATCAGGCTTCCAATCTCAATGATGCGAACTTTCTTTACACCGTTCAGAGGCTCTTCTTTTGAATCCCATACATACAATCGAAAATTGTTCTCCTCACCTCGCACACAATTTTCAATGCTAGTCAAACCTCTTCCACCATCTCTTAGTTTCACATACAGTCGATCAACATCACTTTTGGATGGAAAGCACCGTATATAGTCAAAGTATTTCGCATTGTTCTGTCGATTTTTGTCAATGCCTCTACTTTCCACTCAATAATTCCGGCCCCATATCTCAGGAGTGCAACAGCCCAGGTGTTGATTGCTTTTATCTTATTTTTGCCATTAAGTTTGGATTTCAGCACTAGTCTTAACCTTCTCTTATATTCAGCAATCACTTTGGGCTTCATTTTCTGTTCTTTTATCTCATCTAGTTCAAGGGTACCAAGGTAGGTATACCCCTTTTCATCTACTTCTCTCATTACCTCTTCATTCGGTAGATGGATTCCTTCAAACCTAATCATTTTCCCTCTCTTCAGAACAACCACTGCGCACTTCTTTAAACCGAATTCCATACCGATGCCCTCACTAAATAGATATACTGTTTGCATTAGGCTATCTATTTGGTTTTCGTTCTTCCCAAAGAGTTTTAGGTCATCCATATAAAGTAAATGTTTTAGTTTGTATTTACTCTGACCCCATTCGTAGGATGTCTTTACTTTTCGTAAGAGTAGGGAGAGTGGAATCATACACAAGACAAAAATCAAAGGCTATCTCCTTGGAATATACTCCTGTTGACATCCAACTCACATAGATCAGATCCATTGGAAGTCAAGAGATGTTTCGAGCAATACCACATATCTCAAGACACTCTAAGATCCATCTATGGGGGACAAAATCGTAGGCTTTCCTGTATTCAATCCACGCCATAACTAGATTTGTCTTTCTTTTCCTTTAAGTATCGCCTTATCAATCAATAGTTGGTCTTTAGTCCCTCTGCACTAGTACCTCTGCCTTCAATCATAATTTCCTGTAGCTGAACGAAGACCAGTTGTGCTTCCTTGTCCAATGTTTCAAGATTCGGAATCGGATTTCCAATATCGTCGTATGCTTCACGCAAGATAGGATCAGTTCCCTCATCAGGTCCACTTTCGACATTTTCTGATTGTTCCACCTCAGCTTTTACAACAGTATCATTCTCGTCGTTGTTATCTACATCAATCATCCTCCGAATACTTTCCAATTCCAACTCCGATAACCATCCATTCTTCCTGATAGCTCTAGCTTGGTCACACAATCGTTGTTCAATAACATCAAAAATTCCACGTTCTCTCCACTCATGCATCAATCTTTGGCGGTATTCTCGAATTGGATTACCGTCCATATCAATAGGTTTGCTCCTAAAAAAAATTCCATCACAACCATGTACACTTCTTTAGACCACGTTGTTCTGACAGTCGTAGGATGACGACCGGGCCCCTGCTGTCGAACCGGGGGACACCTGCCGGGCGAGAGACCTTCACATGAAGTTCCAGCCCCATTCACGCCGTTGTTTTTAACTATTTGTTTTATCATTCCACTAAAACGAGGTTGTGTTTTAAGGTGCACAACCACCGGTGTTTTTATCTTGACACCATCACTAGTGGGGTTGCCAGCCAAAGCNTATTCTCGAATTGGATTACCGTCCATATCAATAGGTTTGCTCCTAAAAAAAATTCCATCACAACCATGTACACTTCTTTAGACCACGTTGTTCTGACAGTCGTAGGATGACGACCGGGCCCCTGCTGTCGAACCGGGGGACACCTGCCGGGCGAGAGACCTTCACATGAAGTTCCAGCCCCATTCACGCCGTTGTTTTTAACTATTTGTTTTATCATTCCACTAAAACGAGGTTGTGTTTTAAGGTGCACAACCACCGGTGTTTTTATCTTGACACCATCACTAGTGGGGTTGCCAGCCAAAGCTAAAGAGGCCCCCTACCCATGAGGCAGACTGGCCCCTGCCGGATCCCAACCCGAAATTTCTTGGTCTCGGGGAGAGCTGACAGGTACTACACCTTGCTCAAGGGTGACCAGGAGGTAGTTGTGGCAAAGGGAAACTTCATTCTCCCACGTCAAAACTCCACAACCGGATGCAATTTAATGTCAATACCCAGGACAAATTATTATTATTATTATTATTATTATTATTATTATTATTATTATTTTGGTTTCTTTCTCGCCTCACAGCTCATGCCTGGTTTCCACGTTGTTGTTGTCCGTTTGCCCCCCTTCCCCAAGGTTAGACATTCAACACTTTACGGAGTATTGTAGCCGATCCTAACAGGGCAATCTGTTGCAGCCTGTCTATCATGCTTGGCTCCAAGAGCCCCAATCGCCATTGGTACAACCTTCATGCGCGTTCTCCACATCTTCGTCAATTCCATAGCCAGGTCCTGGTACTTCTCGATCTTTTCCTGTTCTTTTGTCACATTTCCAAGGGGACCGACAACCACAGGAACAACTTGCACCTTCCTCAGTTGCCATAGTCTTCCAATCTCCCTCCGCAAGTCTTGGTATTTCTCCACCTTTTCTCTTTTCCATTCATTACTCTTCCATCAGCGGAAACTGCAATATCAACAATTATACATCTTTTCCCCCTATCAATTATAGCAATCTCTGACCTCCTTTCTTCTGTCTTATTGTCGCATGGTATATTTATCTTCATTCGCTTCCACTCCCTCTTGGTTGTGTTCATACCATTTTTCCTTATGTTCTAGTGGATTTTTGTTACACAGTTCCCAATGAATTTTCTTTGCTACATTATTATGACGTCTCTTGTATTTTTTCCGAGCTAATTTCCACATTCACTTATTATATGTTGTGCACTTTCTTTTCTCTACCCACACATTCTACAGAGGAGATTCTCGATACTCTTATTAATGTGATGTCTTACATCATTTGTTCTGATCGCCTGTTGCCGTGCAGTACATACCAACGCCTCTGTCTCAACCTTAAAATCACGTCGGACTAACGAATTCCAGGTTTTTCCCTATCTACCTTCTCCGGCATTTTTTGAATGAACTGTCCATACATCCTTTCCTCCGTCCATTTCTGCTTAAGCTCTTGCTCATTCTTTCGTTTGAATTCATTTTTATTGGTGGAACTTTCTGTCTCAATTGCCCCTGCTGTACAAATCGCCTGAATTAGTTTTCCGCAGAATTGATTTGATACAAGCTCAAGCTATTTTCCTCTCCTCAAACGCAGTGTTTATCAAACCTCTGCCTCGTTCATGCCTCTTCAAGTGCAGTCTATCCACATCACTCTTGGGATAAAATGCACCATACATTGTCACTGCCTTTCTTGTTTTCCTATTTAAGCCTTTCAGTTCGTATCCTTTCCATTCCAATTTCCTGCCCCATATCTAAAGATAGCTACTGCCCATGTGTTCATCACTGTAATTTTGTTTCTATCATTCAACTTTGATTTAAGATTCAACCTAAGCCTTCTCTTGTGTTCCCTTGTAAATTTTCTTTTTCATCTCATTTTCTTTTATCTTATCCTGCTCGACTATCCCCAAATATGTATAGCCTTCCTGTTTCACTTCCTTCATTACTTCGCCATCTGGGAGTTCTATCCCCTCACATCTAGCTATTTCCCCCCTCTCCAAGGTAAGAACACCAGACGGTCTAAGACCAAACTCCACCCCAATCTCTTTACTGAAGATGTTTACCGTGTTCACAAGTGAATCTAGCAGCTTTTCATTCTTACCAAACAATTTTAAATCATCCATGAACAGATGATGATTTAATTTGTACTCTTTCTTTACCCATTCATATTTTTCTACTAACATCTACCCACGTGCAAACTTTGAAACTTTGAAAGCGTTTTCTGCCCTTTTGCATTTGTGGATGAGTTTGAATTTTCATAGTTTAAACCCTCTGTTAATCTTCAGTTTTTTTCGCATCTTTACTTCTTTTCCTTTCCTTCTGAATTCCTAGCGATGATAAGTGGTTGCTTGCGGTCTTACTGGAAATTAACAAGAATAAATAGTCAAACAAACATATCAATGTTTGTTTGACTCAATATTAAAGTTAATCTTTGTATTTAATGAGTTGTACGTTAAATGGCTGAGAGTAGGAGACCATAGGAAAGTTAGGTAATTGCTTTTGGGGATTTTTAAATTTTGGTATCAGATACATAAACAGCATTTTTGCATGTTGTCCCCTTTTCTTTTACCTCCTAGTTCCCAAACCTCAGCAACGAATATTTCCAGTTACTGTCATTTATTTGTGAAAAGTATCCAAGCAGAGTTTTTTGCTTGGAAGGCAAACTTCATAGTGGATTTGTCGAATCCTTGATGTTTGCCCTTAATAAGTATCCTTTTCTGTGCCTTTTTTAAAGTATTGATCGTTGGTTATTTGTATTGATGGAAATCTGTGATTAGGATATCAATAGCTTTCAGGGTCGAAAGTCATTCATTTCAGTAACGTGAGTCACAATAGTTGTTGAACATGCACATATTTCTTTAACTCTTTGCATATGAAAGTGAAAGTTATAAAGACATATATTATTCAGCATTCGTTGTTGAGTGACAGCACAATTTTTCCCTGGGTCAGTGGCATTTTATTTGGAGTGAGCGTTACATAATTGTTACATTGATGGCATATTAGCATGTTGGACATCTTATTTATTAATATCGTATTGTTTCCTAATTTGTTATGTTACATATTGTCTTACATTAGTTTATTATATGGTTCTGCCCCATCCTGTATTATTTTCAAGAGAAACATACATGCTAAACGATACTTGATTAATGAAAAGAAAACCTAAGAATTAAATACCTTTTGAGATCCTACACTGAGGTATTTTTCCCTCTTTTCCCTGTTATTTTTTTTTCAAGGCCGATTATGTGGGGCATCAACATGTAAATTATGAAACTACTCTTGTACTGTGTATATAGAGTTTATCTGTACTCTCTACATATTCCATATTACAACTTTAAGTATGGGAATCTGTGTTTTGAGCATGAAGAGTACCCAAAAGGAAAAACCTTTCAATATAATTTCAATATCATAATTTCCGTTTTTAATCAACAGACAAGTCTTAAATTTATGATGTGAAAGCGTCCTTATTTTCGTGAAGTGAACATACTTGTTTATCAAATATGGGACCGGAGACTTAGCATATATAATTGTCAAGAAATGTCTGTTGTCAAAGTATGATGTGAATGTTGGTAGTCTTTATTTCTCAACTGAGTGACGTCAAAATGAGCAATACAAGGGTCATTGTGAGAGGGGCTTCTTTTTCAATTTAGCGCATGCAAGCTATTGAATTATAGGTTGTTCCACTTTGAAAAAAACCCTCATGTTCTGGCAGTGTTGTTTAGCCTGCTACAGAAAGTTGAGAGGCATCCTTGGTCCTGAAACAGTTTCATGGTCCAATAAACGCTCTTTCCTGTTGCTAAAGCCTCCTTGTGACTTCGTTTTTAATAAGTATCAAAGAGTTTGTTTCACGATACTCAGATCACCTGATCAGAACCAGTACCCACGATTATAATCGTTACGACATAGAAACGTATTTCAACATAGCTAATCGTAACACGAAGTACAGTTTAGTATGAGGAAGAAACGACACTTTATTTCCAGAAGGGAAAACTAAATGATTGTCAAGGAAATCATTTTGCGTGGTGTGCTTTAACCCTGTAGACCACTTGTCTTGCTATTATTACTCATGTTTGTTGAAGTTTTATACCCCTAACTGTATTTTAGTTCTATCTTACACAAAGCCGAGCTTATTGGGAGGACATGTGCTGCAATACGGTCATTGGCCAAATATGAATTTGGCCTTCAGAAAGAGGGAAAATCAAATGACCTTTGGAATGCCACAAATAAACAATTTCTTAAGGTAAACTGTTAATGTCAATGGATAAAGTTTGTTTTCTATTGTTTTAGAACACGATCGGACTTTTCAGCGAATGTTTTCGTTGGAATGGACGGAGGCTTTCTTAAATCATACTGAAACCTGGCAAAAACTGATCCAGACCCCGCCAAAGTAAGGCAGAAAAAATTGAACTGTAGCCCTACCAAAAGTCTACAAATCAAAGTTGATGGTTAAGTTGTTGATGACTGGTTCGATTGATACATGAGTTGATGCATGGTTTGATGCATAGTTAGATGGATGGATAGGTGGATGCATGGATGGGCGGTTGGATGAATAGATAAATGATTGGAAGGGTGAATAGATAGATTGGACTTTGTTTGAATGGATGGACGGACGGATGGGTAGATGGATGGATGAATGAATGAATGGGTTGATGATTAACGCGTTGAAAGCTTGGTTGTATACATAGATCCGTGGATGGATGGTTGGACGTATGGATGAAGGAAAGGATGGGCAGGTGAACGGACAGAGAAGAGAAGTTGACGGATGAAAAGATAGATGGTTAGATGCATGGACCGACGGATAGATAGATTGATGGATCCTCCACGGCGGTTGGCGCTTGATGTCAATTTAGACTCGAATGTACCTTTTAAAACGATGCACTTTCTGCTAGTCGACTTTTTAGCACTCAAATGCCCATATAAATTCCTAGACTAAATCATTCAGTCTAATCCTCAATTTCATATTTTCATTATTTGTTACTTGTGCTGCAGTAGTCACATGCAAAGTCGAATTTCTTTTATGATGAATGGAAATTTGCATAGAATATACCAAACTGTGAATCATGAAGGGCTCCTTCATTAAAAATTCCAGTTAATTATTTATTTGTTTATGACTTTCAACAGAATTATTTTGTTAGACCCTATTTCTCCATTTCTTCTGTGACCAAAACTGATTAGTACCAATAGTAGCATTTTCAGGCCAAAACACTTGTATTTGTTTTGTGTCCCAGTATTTGCTGTGTTAAGAAAGGAACTCTTTAAAAGGTCAGGCAGGATTAATATAGTCTTTAAGTACCAAGTTTGAAATTGAACCAATTTAACAGTTATTTACTGGTCTCGTGGTATTTTGTCTAACAGATGAGAAAGCCCTGTTTGGTAATATTAGCCAAGCAACAGTTTATCACTTTTGCGGTCCTACCGCTATACCTTTGTTCATAGTTGATCATTTTCTATAATCTGAAATTTTCTTGGATATCGTGCTATGGCTGGTGTTGCTTTTTGGAGCAGGCACTGGTGTTTAACTAAAGTGGCCATAAAAACATGTAGGGGTTTTAGCATTCTTTTCTTTGAAATATGAATACATGCATAGGTAGTTGAAGTTTGGTCAGTTCAACAGCTGAGACATTGGTTTTTATTTTCTTGTTTTTCTTGTTTCAGGTAATGTTAGAGTCTATTGTACTCAGAGACATAGATATGGATATCCTCGAAGCAGCAGCTGATGCTCTCTTTGCATTAATATGCTGTAATCGATTCGAATATCAACATCTGGCACAGACGTTTATTGCTGAGCAGCAACATAGTAATATATCAAGTCATTTGAATGAAGCATTCATGGCCCTGACACCACACGATCTTTCCTTAGAACCAAAGTTGGCAAATTTTGTCAAGTTTCAAAACAATGTCAAGGTTTTCATCCCAAAAGTAAAAGGGCTTTTGTTCCATAAGTAAACTTATTGGAATTCCCTTGATTGATATGCCTTTACCAAGTTCTGCTGACCATAAAGGAAATCATTCCCTGGAATTTTCGATGATGATTGCCAATCTTACACCGAGGCTGACCTCCAAAAGTGTGCCATCGTATAACGATGCCGAACTGTGTCACCGAAATGGGCGTAATATCTGATAATGAGGTTTTAAAAACCGAACATATCCATCTCATTGCAGTCAACGCTATTTGGTAAGCCCTTGGATTAATCACGCCTTACACAGGGATTTGCTCATGTGTGGTTGAATTGTTACGACTAACAGTGGAATTTCAAAAGGTATAACTGAAGTCAACTGGAACTTAAATTGTGAAAGAGAATTCTGATTTTCCTGGAATACAATGAATATAACAGGAGTATCCAGTGTGTACGTACATTACCCATTACATCGGTTGTTCTGAATTGATACTTTAAAATATCACTGTACACTACTCCTACCTCTAGTTACCGACTCAAGCACCTTCCGTGACCCATGCTGCCATCAACAATTCGTCAACGTACCAGATCAAGTTTGGCCTGGTCACTATAGTTATTTGCCTGATTTAGGTCCGGTTAAAAAGGAAGTGCTGTTGTGTTTTTTTATCTTTCCATTCCAGCTGAACAAAGGTACAAGTTAATTTGGTGGATGATTTACCTCAGGCAGGGATCGTTTTTCTCAGACGAATTATTAAACAAGGATACCAGCGCTCATTCAAACGTACAGAGCGAGAGATATTTCTCATCGAATGGGTTAGAATGATAGAACAATCCATTACACCGACATACTCTGAAGTTGAAAATAAACATGTTAAAATTCATTATGGAGCCATTCTCAGAAAGGTGCAACATTTTTAATGCAGAAATTCAAAAAAAATCATTAAAGGGTATTTTTAAAAAGACATTTCCAAATTATTTAGTCTACTAGGTATCGAAAACAAGGGCTGCCCACTTCAGGATGTAAATTTTCCCATTCCTTTACCCAGTTCGAAATATACCCCCAATTTTCAATAGTAGCTTACGTTACCATCTTTTAATCCGGAAAAAGTCAGCAATTCATAGTTGGCTGAGCCTTTATTTATACATACATACATGAACTACAGACAATTATAAACGAAACAGAATGAAAGAATTTATTTGAGAAAGGATAAAATTAAACTATTCTGAAATTTTTGTCATGAAACCATAATCAATTTTATTTGAATATTGAAAATGGTTGAAAAGGATTTAATATTATGTACGAAAAGTCAACGACCATATTGTTCTTCGAAATGTCTTACTAAGTATTAAATGAAATTCGAGAAAATAAGGAATTATGTTACAAAAATGCACATGTCCTTTTCTGATTTTCAATTTACGGTTCCCTTTAAAGTTTACATATTTTAATTCATTAATGCTTGAATGCTGAAAATACATTCTCAAGAAGGAGTAAAACACTACATATTCACAGTAAGGAATGTTACCTTGCTCATTGTCAAATCGTAAAGGTAGTCAAACGAGGACTTTTAAAAGTTCAGGATATTTCGTTTTTTTGATGCTTAAATTCCCTTTTTTGTACAGATGTTGAATCAGCTAGCAGCTTTCAGGTCATTCCTCAAATTGAATAAAAACATGTAGGGGCTCTGGGCATATTTCAAGCTCCTTTTTAGTGGGATTAGGCTCTGGTGTGATAAATATTTTCTTTGGCTTTTAGACGTTGCTGGAACAGTTGAGAGTATCATTACGAAGATGAAATGAATGTACGTCTCTACTTCACCAGCATCATGAAGTCTCTCTCTCTCTCTCTCTCTTTCTCTCTCTCTCTCTCTCTCTCTCTCTCTCTCTCTCTCTCTCTCTCTCTCTCTTTTTCTCTCTCTCTCTCT
>RDPX01000075.1:1346631-1377712 GCA_003991215.1 Morbakka virulenta
CTCTCTCTCTCTCTCTCTCTCTCTCTCTCTCTCTCTCTCTCTCTCTCTCTCTCTCTCTCTCTCTCTCTCTCTCTCTCTCTCTCTTGTGGTGTGATTTGTTCTCTTGCCTTTGTTGCAATGATATGCTCCCTTCAGCTATCGCAACATGTTTTAGGCATAAAACTGCCTCTGAGCATTTTTACAATAACAGGATATGTCGCAAAGCCGAAATTGTATCCGGCTTGATTAAAAAAACGGGATGTACTTTCATGGTATCAGAAACTAAAATTATGAAATGCAGCGTTTATAAATTTCTCTGAAACTTCGTAATCGTCAACAGATAAAAAGAAAAAGTGATTACACTGGAGTTCTTTTTCAGCCCATTTATTAGTATCGATCGCGTCTTGAATGACAGACTTTACGTTATTAACGGGTTGGTTTACATTGTGCTTGGTAGTACCACTGATAGGATCACAAGGTCCTTTGACGTGGCCAACTTCCATGTAATTCCACGATGCTTTACAACCCAAATAATGTTTGTGACAGCTGAAAATTGTTTTCTTTCTGTACTGACCTGTTGGAGAGTTACTCCAGTAGTGTACCGTTTCTTAATTTGTTATAATGAAGAGGGATAAACTTTTGGATTAAAGTGAAGGCGAAAACTGGATTGTGATGTAACTCGTTTGATACAAACACAAAGCTTTTGTGTTCAAGCCTTTTTTTCATTTGTCAAAGGTAACTTTTTCTGTTTTCATAACCTTGATTATAGAGAGTATCTTTTAATCTGCGTATTTGATAAAAATTTTAGATCTCGTGGAAATAGTATCTTTTACTGTCTTTTTTTAATACTTCCAGTTTCAGCGCAAAATTGTCGTGTACAAAGACGATTTCTTGTCAGCGACGTTTGCAAGAACAAAGTTATTTGGTCTAATACGGGCAAATGTACTAAAAGAACACTTGATTTCCGAGTTTTTGCTGATAAATATTTCATATTGGTTCCCTAAATAATCATTCGGAACCCTTATCTGAGTAAGAAATTTATTATTTTTATTCTTATTAGAATCTTGCTTTCCAAAGAGAGAAGGGTTGATTCCAACGGCCCTCATCAGTTTCGTTCCTAAAGAAGCGCATTTTCTTTCAAGCTGCGGCTATCTTGCTTAAATTTGCCAGTTTTATGATGGTGTCAGTCATCGCTACGTCTTCTACGTTTTAATGAGGATTTGCCTCGCTTCGGAAGTTAACTAATACGATCAAGGGTGAAGAAGTTACGTCAGTATCGCTTGAATTTCAACTCTAACTAATATTCATTTGCTCGATTAACTTCACTTTTTTTCGATTTCGGTTTCCCATTGCTTTTTAGTGAGTTTGAATGTTTTCCTGTAATACTTTTGCTTTTTCTTTCATTTTCCAGGAATTTATCGCTCTCTAATTTCTTCCTTTCGCTGTAGTCGTTTTGCATTTCTGCATTTGTTTTTGCTCTTGTACAACCTATGATACACAAAATTTACTCGGAATTAAATCTCGAGCTTCTGTTGAATGTAAAAAAGCATATCAAGTTTTTGTACCATACGTTACTTTTTGAAATAGTAAAAGGGGTATTGAATGTTGAAAAAACAAACTAATAACTTTTGTGATTCGGTATACAACTGAAAAGAAGAGTGTTTGCATCACAAATAAAGATAGTTATGGTCCGACAAAGTCTAGAAATGGTCGTCATAACATATTGTAACGTATGTTAAATAGGACTTACTGTAGTTACAATTTAGAAATAAAATGTACTTTTTAGTGCAGCAAAATAGAACTATTTTTTTAAAAGTCGTGAAGCTGAAAGGAAGTAAAATTTAGAACTAAATAAAGTATTAATGTACTATTACAACAAAATGACGTAAAAATTTGTGTTTGTTGTGTTAATTTGTGACATACATTACTTTTAACATGATAGATTCACAATGGCTGTGTTGCGACCATATTGTCAGGTTTTAAAAAGTCATTTTTCATCATTGATAAAATTGGACAATTTTTTATTGTAGAATAATATAATGTGAAATTGAATGCCTACTTTCTGTTTTGAAGAACATCTAATACATCTGCTAAATAGAATTTAATAGTGTTATTTTGTATGAGGCTTAGGTAATGTGAAATGAAAATGTGGAGCTAATGTAGAGTTTGGGTGCTTTTGCACAGTACCAAAAATTGGCAACGTTACGTTTCATCCTATTTCTGGATAAGATTTAGATATGAGTGGCTCCAAAATTCTAAACGAAATTATCTAAGTTGAGTCAAGTTTAGCCGACTAAGAATTTCTTCCCATTTTTCGTTATGGTGAGGAAGTTGAGGATTTTTTTCCTGGACACATGAAATTGACTATATAGAATATATAAGGGAAGTTCTTGTCCGATAAAGTCCACACCGCACTTCAAATCAAACTTGCCAAAGTAATTTGAAATATATATGAGTGTGATATTATAAAGTGTAATTAACTTAGATTTTTGCCTGCAGCATATGGGTGGGGCTCATTAATGGCCTAAACAAAAAATGTCGCACTTCTGTGAGGATAGCTCTGTGCCGTTTGTACACGTCCACAGTAATTAAATGTATGTAAAAAATTTGAGTATCATAAAGGGTAATAGTTCTACCAAACGAATTCGGCCCGTAACATTCTCTGAACCCTTTTAATTTATTCCCTACTTGAATTCGCTCTATAATAAGTAGCACGAATTGTGAAATAGAACAATCCAAGACAGACCAGTGTTTTTTAGAAAAAAGAACCCAAAGAGCTGGAGCCCCATTTGATATGCAAATTTAGCAGTTATCACCTGGCAAAGCACTGATTAGCAATACCGTTTAATGCTCGTGAACGTGACTTTATTTTAATAAATACATTAAGATTTGATTAACACTTAACTTGAACAAAAAGCAGACTGTACTGTTAGGTAGGGTTTGTATTGAAGTGAATTATATTGTCAGCCGGAATGATATCCGGAAAAAAGCCTCCGAGCAAAAAGACCCCCGTGCAGCAGAAAGTTACCACAAAAAGAAGGCTTCTTGAATTAGTAGTTTTTGAAAATATATCACCAAGTTTCTCAATTTGTATCAAAACGAAAAATTGTTTTCGTACTGTTTTTCTACAAAATAGCTACGAGAACTTGTAATCCAAACAACCATTTTCATAGGCGTAAGCTGGAAAAGATCGACAAGTATGAAGAACAGCGAAAAGCAATTAAGTAAATATTCACTCGTTACAAATGAAATTACTCTAGGTAAATTTCTCGAAGCTGCGCCGCCTTTAAATCTTTGTAAACATGGACAAAAAGCCTTATAACACAAATATACTTTAAAAACCCCAATATTTTGATCTGTTCCACGGATATACTAGATAATGTCTCAGTTTGGACAGTCATAAACTATTCATAAAATTTATTGTTCAAGTTTCTTCTTTGTGCTGTTCCAGGGTGACCAGCCTCGTATTGAATTTTTCAGCGCTTTTGAGAGACTCTTCTTTTCTTAAGATGTCTAGAAACTTTCACTCAAGGAGGTGGCCCATGCACAGACTCTGAAATCTCCCATGCCCACCCTCGATGTAATTCTTGGATCTTGGCATTTCTTGATGAATGTAATAAAACATGCAACATCCTTATTTAAAATGTTTAGTCTGCTGGTGGTGCATTCCTGCTATACCTTGCAATATATGTAGTCTCAAATTGATCCATTAGATCATTTGTTTCTGTTGTTAACATATTGATGTTGTAACAGGTCAGTTTTTTAAATGCAACTAAAACATCATAGGGAGGTACGAATGCAAGTGCAAACATCATAATGTCATATTTTCCTCTTGCTTGCTTCCTGTACACTTGTTTCTCCTCACAGAGCTACCCTCTAGGTCTTACATTTTTAACCCCACCCAGACGACTCTGCTACTCATTGAAACCTTTTATCTAACTAACTTTAACTTTATCTAAATATTCTTGTCTTTCAAATTTTTGTTTTTTTCTCTCTTTTCATATTTTTCATTTGATAATTTTTTGGTTCACCGTGTTTTTTTTATCTATTTACTTGTTTGCCCTTTTTTTGTCGTTTTCCATTCTGACTTTGTGATTTTGTCCATCTGTCAAATTTGCAAGTTCGTTATACCACTCTATTTCCCATTCCAGTTCTTTCTGGTCCATTATCACTTTTCTCCTAAGTCTTTCTCTGAGTTAAGTAAGTCTTGCCATAGCATTAGTTGTTGATGAATCCTGCACTGGAGCGACCAGATACCCAGTTTCATCAGAATTCCCCAGTGTAGGGTTTACTGTGGTAGTTGTAATATATTTAGGAAGGAGTCAGATTGTGTTCTTCAAAAAAAATCAATATCTTTCTGCCTCCAAGTACTTCACACTTGTAGATTGTATACTTTGGCTGGGACGATTGCTTTTTTATATAGCAGAAGAGTAACTAGTGCTTAGTTCTCCAGTCATTCTTTCACTTTCTATTCTCTGCTTCTACAGTCATTTCTTTTGCTTTGTAGCTAATTTCTTTGAGTTGTCTCCCTGCACTACCACTGTCCTTTACTCAATTATCTAGGTTCTTGTATTGTTTTGTTTTTCTAATTTTTCATTTTCTACGTAAATTTTACCCTCTTCTACTTTTTTTTTCTTGCACGTCTTTATGATCATGTAATAGCTTTTACCATTGGCATTATTGAACGTATACTTTCCCCCCCATTTCTGCAAGGTTCCTTCGGAGTTTTTCGACTTGTTATTTACTTCCTGCTGCCATGATTTTGTCGATATATGTGACTGCTCCTACTTTTGTTGCTGGTGTTATGAATGGCTCTGTGGATTCTTTCATACTATTCACCTTGACATAGTTGACACAGCAAAGCAATGGACGATAGACTGCTCTTTCACTATCTCTCACTCCTATCAATTTTGTTTTCCCAGGTGGTGTATTTGTTTCAATACATGCGTTTTTATTCAGCAGATACATGCTCACATCTCTTTCTCTTATTCCTGGTTCATTAAGGTAAGTTAGGGAGTCATCTAGCCATAATCTGTCAAAGCATTTTTCAGCATCTGCCATGATTATGTAAATATTTTTTCCAGTTTTTTATTGTTATCCATTATTGCCATAATATTATCCAATTATCAATAGTCGACCTTGCATTTCTTCCACCACTTTATCTTTAATCCATCCTTAGATCTTGTTACATCTTTGAAATCATCATACGACGCTGTCACCAGTTAAACCAGATTGCGCACTAACATGTGGATGTATTTTCCATTGATTCCGGTCTTTTGTTACAATATTAAGTTGGTCTAAAGCTAACTGTGACCAAACGTAAGCGTTGTCACGCCAGCATTTGCACGGGCGTCCTCGTTTTCTCTTTCCTTCTACCATCCCTTCTAGGCATATCGTAGATAATCCTGTTTCAAACCTTTTGATGTGCCCAAAGAGTTTTAGTACCAAGGTAATTACTTGTTCTATTTCTCTTCCCCTTTGATATGTTGCCTGTGAGGAGAAAAAAGAGACATACAGATCTTCTTTAAGTCACAATTATGCCCATAAAAACTTTGTAAATAGCACTCAATAGGCTAATTGGGTGAGAACTTTCACACTCCAGCCTGCTACCTTTCTTGTAAATAACCACAATCAATGCCTGTTTAAACTTTTCTGGTATTTTTCCTGTTCTTAGTATTTGGTTGTATAGGTGTAGGAGAGCTTTCACAAGAAGCCCTCTCCCTTCTTTTATATATTCAGAACATATACAATCTAATCCAGCACTTTTTCTACGCTTAAAATCATGAATGACATTTTCAACTTCACTTTTTAGTATTGCTGGCACTGGGTCATCCTGGGACTCATCAGTATTACTATCAGATGGGGTGTCATGATACGATTCTTCATAAAATTCAGCCCAACATTCTAAGATTTTGTCCTCATTGGAAATTATGTTACTATTTTTGTCTTTAAGTCCCCAACTTATATCTTTTGGTTTGTTTTGAAGTTTTTTTAGGGCAGCAAAATATTGTTTGTGAGGTGGAAGTGTACTTACTTTATCAATTTCTTCTTTAATTTGTTTCAGTGGGTCTTACTGGACATTGTTTTAGCTTTTGTTTTGGTGGTTTGGTATTCAGCAGACATGCCCATGCTCTTTCCTTGCTTTATGTTTCTGTTTAATTGCTTCTTTCATGTTTGTTGAAATCCATTGATCAGATTACGGCTCTTGAGGTGATAATATTACTTTTTCTGTTTTCAATATTCCACTTGTGATTTCATTAAGAATATCTTCTGGCTCTGATACTTTGCTAAGGGCACTGAATATGTTTGTAGGGTTAAGTTGAAATGGTATCTTGGCATTAGTGGCCAGTGTTTCAAGGTTGTATTTTCTTGCATTTGGCTTGTGCTTTGGTCGTCATAAACATATTTTCATTTTAGTTTGTACCATTCATGGATTGGATGATAAGTCATCTTTCTGGTAAGAATGACGTCAATTTGATTTCTAGCCCTACCATTAGGCAAAATCCAAGTATGAAGTGTTCTTTTACGATATTTAGTATTTGTAATAAACGGGATGTTTCTTGTACAGAATTCTGCCAATTGCTTACTTCTTTCATTAGCTTCACCAATAGTGAACTTACCAATTGCTTCAGGGTAGTTGTTGTGTAGATTTCGATCTTTCCAGTTAAAGTCACCCATACCAAAGAGATGGTCTCTCTTTGGTACATTCTGAATTGTTGCTTCAATTTTATCCTACAAGACACTGATATCTTTAACAGGATATGTTGATGTGGGAAAGTAGCATTGAATAAATGTAATTTTTGACAATTTTGTTCTCATTGTTTACACTGCTAGTCTGTTATATATCCGTTGAAAGTCAGTGAGATGTTGAATATGACACATATTTACCAGAAATCCAACACTATTGGATCTGGATGTATTGTTTCCAGAGAAGAAAATTTTGTGTCCGGAGCTATTTAGTTATTGAATTTTACTTTCTTTCTCTTTTGTTTCTGAGAAACCAATAACATGCCATTTGACGTTGTCAATCTCATGAAGCAATGTATCTAATGCATGTGTGTTCAAATCATTTATTGTTCGAGTTTTGTAGGTGCATATGTTAATAATGTTATTGGTCTTTTGTCTCCTCTGACCTCTGTTCGCTCCTGTCATACCAGTCCGAGGCTACCGGTATGGCCCCCTGGTCGTGTCTGTCACATCAGTCCAGGGCTACTGATACACCCTCCTGATCGTTTGGCGGGGGTCCGAAGGTCGTCTCCTCTGTACTCGTAATCTTTGGTTGTACATTTCCATGATAGTTTTCACAGCCTTATTACTTCCATGCTGACTTATGACAAGTTGGAAGCAGGTGTTTTGTTTGTGACACCATCACAAGAAGATGAAACCATCACATCAGATGACACCATCACAAGAAGATTGCCTTACAGGCAATCTTCTAGTGATGGTGCTAATGAATTCTCCTATCTAGTTTGGTTTTATGTCAGTCTCCTTCTCTTAGATGGATACCATCACTAGGGGGGTTGCCAGCCAGGGCTAAAGAGTCCCCTCTACCCATCAGGCAGACTAAACCCCGCCGGACGCCAACCCGATACTTCAAGGTTCAAGGTCTCGGGGTAGGCTGACAGGTGTTACACCTTGCCTAAGGGTGATCTGGAGGTAGTTATGGTAAAGGGTAACTCTTATTACTGTATTGTTTTTGTTCTTCATTGTATATGGTTTTTCAAAAAAGTTCATTACCTTTCATTAAATTTTTTATCTTTCTTTTTGTTGTGATTAATTTCGTTATAGTCTTATTATCAGTTAGGATTCATTTGCACTGTTCTGCTATATTTATTTTTGCTTCATTCCATTGTTCATATAATTGTTACTGTACCTTCTTTTTCCCATTTCTTCTATATTCGGTTTTCTAATTTTTTTGTTATATTCTTTGTATGATTTTTCAGCCTTAACTTGATCTTCCTTCTGTCTCCTTTTTCTTCTGCCCGATTTACAATTACTTCTAAAGCTTTATGGTTAGTAAAACTTTTTTTTTTTCTCTTTATTATTTTGAAAGGAGTTTTTTTAATTCCTCTGTCTTCATGTTTATCACCTTGGTATCTGTTTCATTTATCACTATATACGCTAGTACAAATTTACTTTCTCGTGTCGTCCTGGTCCATATTTTTTCGGAACTATCTAGGCATTTGACTAATTCTAGCTGGTTTACTCTACCATTTTTAGAAATAGAGAGCCAGCTTTTGGCACTTGCTTTTCGGTATTCTCTTTTAAATTTTACAATTGAAATCACTTATTTTAAGAAAAATTTTCTTCATTCAGTTTTGCTCTATTTACTTGTTCTTGTATTCTCTGATGCATTTTTTCCAATTTTTCACTTGTTCTGCTGTTTTAAGGTTAATATATGACTCCAGTTTTTATTTTCTGTTTGGATTCCATCACCACCCAGACACGTCTTTATTCTTAGCTTTTTCAGCTTGTGCTGTCACTACTTTCACTTCATTTGTAATAGCTATAAGTACATCTCCTCATCCATTGTTGGCTTATAATGGCGTAGCCTTCTACAGCTAATTATTCTTCAGATATCATCATGGTTTATGTTATTTAAAAAACGGTGGGTTTCAATTCAGAAATGATAATTTTTAAGGAATGTATTTTTGATTTCACATCTCTTGCATTTATGAAATAAATTTTCATTATCTGAAGTTATTCCATGTTGGTTTTTTCCTCTTTGCTTTCCTTTTTCTTTTTCTGTCTTTCTTTAAATCCAACTTTGCAATGGTTGTATCATTCGGTAGTAAGATGTGTCTTCTATAGGTTTTACAATGATTTTTGGATGATTTGTTTCCATATTTTTTACTTATTAGCTGTTCTTCTGTTATATCTTTTACTTCTCTCTCCTCTTTTACATCATTATGAAATTGGCTTGTTGGTTCCTTATTCCTTATTGTCATTTTGTCATAAGTTCTCTTTGAATTTTCTCGTAAAGCACGAATATTTCCCAAATGTAAATTTTCCTGGGAGCAGGGGTAAAGTGGTATTTTTTCCAGAAGCTTTTAACTCGGAGGCTTTTGCCCTGATACGTACAAGCCCAGATATATCGAGCCTTTTTAAGCTGTCACCTTAAAAAACGGATATTCACGTTTGTAACATTTTTTTGAATTCTGTATTTGGTTCCTAAAAAAAATATTAATCGAACACTTAAGAACAAAATATTCTCTAAGAGATAGGGGTCTTAAAGCTGTCAAGAACGGATTAGGATGCTTCTCAGAGCTTTTGGGATGCCAAAGACCCCAACTATAAAAAGTCTCGCTGCACGCGTAGTCTGCAAGAGTGACTTGAAAAATGAAATCTATATTAAAAGACAAGCTTCATTTTCATTGTTGCTCCCTGGTGTGCTGTTTTCGCACTCAGTACCATCACTACGTAACCAAATTGACAGGGAGTTATGATTTTTTTTTCATAATTTTTATACAGGTAAATCGTAATCAGTAAATTTAAAATACTGTTCTCCCTACGAGACCTGTTTAAAAAGAATGAAAAATAAAGTCTAAATTTGAGAGGGCGAAATGAACAATTTGGCAGACTTAATGGAAACTGGGAAAATTCCAATGCAAAATTAATAGACTTTCAATGAGAATTAAACGAGATTACAGCTTGGCAAAATTCCAAGACTACAAAAAACGACAAATTCAAATTTGCTTAAAGATCCAAGGGAAAACTTAAAATAAATTTAAAAAACTATTTATTCATGTGTACGTATTAAAAGAATTATTAAAATCACTTTGCAATAAAATCGTTTAAGGCCTTTGAAAATTCGTCTATATTTTCAATACATCTTATGTTATACGGAATAGATTTATTAACATTTGCACCATTAAAGAAAAACGACTTTTTGCGTAGACTCCAGTTTGACTTTAGGTAATCGTAACAATTTATTATTATTTCGTGTTGAATAGTTTTGGGATGTATTTTTCCCATTTTTTGTTATGGTTCTTTAGTTGCTTCGTTTCATCTTAATGCAGCCGCAGCAGTTCGACCACGACTGATAAACATCGCTTTTGATGGGCAATTCATTCCAAATATATGTTGAAATACCTTTCCATTACAAGCTCGTAGACTTTCGTTTCGATAGAAAGAAAATCAGTTGGGCTTATCTCCGGATGAGACGTGCATTGGGACTTGGTATTTTTCCCCTTACTATCCCTTATCCATTCTCTAGCCTCTTATTCAACAGTAGCATTTATTAGAGAAGTATTCCAGTTTTAGATGAAATGAATTAAATAAACGAGTGCTGATTGCCATAGATTTTAATCTCTTTTTGTCTATTGCAAGGGCCGGGTTGTCCCATGTCACAGGCAAATTGGTACACATCCAGGCATGGCTTCACTAAATATAAAAGTAGGGCTACAAAATAGGTAAAATGTTCCGACGATTAGGGGAAAAGGTAATTTGCGTTGGAGCTTCAACTCCGGAATTTCTCTGGTTCAAAGTCTCTTTCATTGTTTTCGAAGCAGTGCTTTTACACACGGTTTAACTCTGCAGTTATAAAAAAACAGTAAGACCTTTTATTGTATATAAATACGGAGAAATCTGGAAACATTATATTTTATTACAATAGCTTTATGGTGCAGTGGTAGCAACGATTTGAGATAGCATATCTTTTTTTTCAGAAACGCCCGAACATCGGACACTATTTTACTATATAAGATTCTTTAATGAAGTCAAAGGTATTGACTTTTTCACAATAAAAAGTCAATACGTTTGACTTTTTATTGTGAAAGGGCACTGTCTGAGCCCCAGCAATTGGGGCTCAGACAGTGCCCTTTTGAAGGACTTCCTTTTGGCAGTGAGGAATTTCTTGGCCGAATGCCTTTCCTGACGCCAACCAATGGTATTTTCTTTTGTAAACTTCCAAATTCTCCTCGCCCGCTCGGGGAATCGAACCCTGAATCTCTTGATTACTGTGTAACTTAACTAACCATTAAGCCACGGCTCCTCTCTTAACTCCATTAGTGTCGGATTTTGAATATGCTTTCATTTTATCTTTTGGGAGGCAATATTCCTAAACCTTTCGCAAAGGACCATACTTGTTCTTGATTCGTTAAAAACAAATTGCACGAGATGTCCGTGTTTCCGATCGCTTCAAGATATCGAAACTCATCCTCGTTTTCGCATTTTGTTTGCTGCTTTATGTGAGGATTTTTTCGCAAGTGCAATTTCTGGTGTCTTAAAATTTTTGTGTTTTCGCTAACATCTTACCCTATTCCCCCGCATATAAGCCCACCCTGCATAAAAGCCCATGGGCTTATACCCGGGTATAGGCCCACTGGGCTTATAAGCGAGAGACATTTTCAAGAATGACATTTTTCATTAAGAAGGATACTTTTCATTAGACGATCTTTTCTCTTCCAACAATATCTTTTATAATATACTCTGCTTTTCCAAGATATTTATCTGGTCCTTTCAGTAAGTAATTGCACGGGACCTCCAAACCATTCCCTCGCTTATTTTCTCTTCGACCACATATTGTAGCTTTCATTTTTCCTCCTGGGTTTAATGCGTAACAGCAGTATCGCGAAATTTCCCTTGGAACATGACCAACAACAGTTTTGTTCTTTAAAACTTTGATAGCATATTTATCATGAGAATTTTCTGGTTCAGGTAAACATGTCAAATCTTTACCTAAAATAGGCGACCAAACTTCTTTGTACACATGATGGCCTGTAATAAAACTTTTAAAAGTAATACTGTAAGGTTTGTGTCCTGATGTTCTTGCCATGATATTAAAGTGTAGCGCTTGCAACAGTGAGAACAGTTAGATTATTCGTTTGTAAACGTTCGAAATAGCATTCGAACGTAGATAGGAGAAATAGCATTCGAACGCGGAAAGGAGAAATATCATTTGAACGCGCAGTGAAAATTCTTTTTAAAGATGGAAGCCAGGAAAAGCTACACGTTGAGCTTCAAGAAAACAGTATTGAAAACATTAGATGAAAACAATGGAAATATTTCAGCAACATCTAAAATTTGTTCTGTAGATAGAAAGAACATTCGTCGATGGAAAAACCAACGCACAACAATAGAAAAAGTTTGCATAACCAGGGGTGTGAAGTCTCGATCTAAAAGACGAATAAGGCTGACGAAGGCAAAGTTTCCACTCCTTGAAGATGCTCTTGTGCAATATGTAAAAGAAGAAAGAGGAAAACGTCAAACCGTTACAGGAAAAATGATTAGAAGAAAAGCAACAACACTTTTTCCAATTATTTATCCTAATCCAGCAGAAACGTTCAAGGCATCAAATGGTTGGCTTACTCGAATACTGAACAGAAATAATCTGAGTTACCGCCGTGTTACAAGTGTAGGACAAAAAATACCTGTAGATGCACCAGAACGACCAGACCGTTTTCTGGCTGAGATGAAAGATTGCTCCAAAGATTACGAAATGATTTTAAACATGGATGAAACTCCGTGTTATTTCGATGTGCCGAGATCTACAACCTACGATTTCAGCGGCATTCAAACTGTAAAAGTTGCAACAACAGGACATGAGAAATTAAGATTTACTGCTGTGTTAACCGCAGGAGTTCAGAAGCAAGGTGATGAATATAAGGCTTTCAAACTTCCACCAATGATTATTTTTAAGAATCTGAAGAAAGCTCCAAAAGGAACATATCCACCAGGAATGGTAATAGAGGGATCAAAGGGAGGAACAATGACAAGGGACATGATGTTAGATAAATACAATGGTTTGTTCAAGAAAAGACCAGGATGTTTTTTAAGCAAACGAAAAGCTTGTTAATCATGGATACTGCGAAATCACACATGGGTGATTCAGTTGGTTCAGCGTTTCAAAATCTTGAGACAGATGTGAAGTATATCGACGGTGGAATGACCCCACTGCTTCAATTCTTAGATACCCACGTTAACAAGTCTTTCAAAGACCGGTTAAAAGATACGTGGGCCGACTGGATGAATTGCGGTGAAGTGGAGTATACAAGGACGGGAAAGAGGAGAAGAGCGTCTTATGAAATGGTGGCAAAGTGGGCTCAAGAAGCATGGAAGGAGGTTCCGAATGAAATGATCGTTAGTGGCTTCAAATAATGTGGTTATATTGAATGGAATGGTAATTTAGATGTTTTACACTCTCGTTTAAAAGAAACGATAACGAATCGAGCTGTTCCACTGAGCCTTATTCTTGAAGTGGAAGAAATTATGTTGGCAAGAGAAGAGGAGTTACTAGAACAACCAACAATCGATGTAGAACAACCAACAATCGATGAAGAACAATCAAGCAACGAAGAGGATGAAGAACAACAAGATTACGAAAGTGAAGTCGATTCGGACGAATGTTCAGAAGACATAGACATTGAAATTGACTAAGTTTAGAGTGCTGTAAAAGCACCAGTAGTGCATAAGAATGATTAGAGAAAAAAATTATTGAAATATGCCATTTTTTTATCCACCCTTGCTGATTTGGGGTCAAAAATTTATAAGCCCATGGGCTTATATACGAGAGCGTTTTTCAGGTAGCGAAATTCAAAATCTTAAAAAATTCGCTTATAAGCCCATGGGCTTATATTCGGGGGAATAGCGTATATATAAACCCCACGCGATGAATCACGTAATAGTGCATCATCTGTAATTATACTCTCACAGGATAAGTCGCACCGAATTTAAAAACTTCTTTGTTGGTAATTTTTTAGAACCATTAGGTCATTTACCCTGTTTAAGTTACCTTGACGTTGCATATTCTTTTTATAATAGTTTAAACCATTTGGGCTTTGGCCCATTTGATTTTTGTATGGCCTAGAGTAATTAAGTGTTTTAAATAGAGACAAGAATGGAAGATTTACAAAAAGTAAATCACAAAAAGGTGAATTATAAATTTTATTTACGATTAAGGTTAAGGTGTTTTAGTGTCATTCACAAAGTATTTGAGTTCAAGAAGAGAGTGAATCTGAGTTACCGTTCTTTAGACGTTTCGTTTTGCCTCTGCCGACAATTGAGATCGTCAGTTTCTGTAAAACAATGTTTAACCTTTATTAACTCCGGAGCTAATTCACTCTAATTATACCATGCAAAATAGTGGTTTGACAGAAAATACAATTTTATAGATTGTATTTCTAACAAAGTACTTAATTTTTTCCTGAGAAGACAAAGCCAAAATACTCAATCATTAAAGTAGCCAAAAATATTGAAAAGGAAAAGGCAGATTTGAACTTGAGACCCAAACCAGAAAAAACAACAGCAGAAAACGCAAAGTATTGAAATAAGGGAAAAAAGGAACTTGTGAAGCAGAAAATAATAGATGGCGTAGTAGAACACTGGATGGAAAATACCCTTCAATTATTGGGAAACCACATATTGACCTTCAAAATACAAACAATTGGCTCAGATCAGGCATCAAAAGAGAGACAGAAGGACTGTTGATATGAGAGCAAAACCAAACTCTGTATACGCGAAATTACTAGAAACATAGCCAATTTAACAGAAGATGCAGAATGTGCTGCAAAGCAGCCTAAGACAATTGAACACATTACTTCAGGATGTGAAGTTTTAGTTAAATTACATCAAAAGACGCAACAAGACACAACAACGCTGCAGCATGTACACTGGAATATTTGCAATGTTATAGGAATTAAGACCTCAAAGAAGTGGTATGAGCACCAACTGACCAGTAACACTGAAACACATAAATTGCTGTGGGACACGACAATGCATACATATAGACATGTAGGTGTGAACAGGCCTGATATCATAGTTAAAGACAAACGAATTAAGCTGGCAAGCTGATAGACTTGACTATATTATACAATAAAAATGTTTCAATCAGTAATGAAAACGAAAAGTAAATATAAAGATCTTGAAATAGATACAAGGAACATGGAAAATGAAAATCGAATACCCATTGTGATAGGAGCACTCGGTACCATCAGAAAAGGAATAAAAAATAATATCAAAAACGTCTCAGGAAGTATGAGTATTCAGACATGTTTACTAGGAGCTGCAAGGGTCATGTGTAAAGTAAGTAGTATCTGAACTTCATGACATGGCATGCCTTTGGTGTATTGTTTACATTCGACCAAAGAAGAAGTAACGAATATTAACTGTGACATTTAGTAAAATCAATAATAATAATAAGAATATGAAAAAGATTGTGCAAAATAATAAGGAAAACCTTACTACCATACGTTTTGTAAAAATAGCAACAGTAGCAAAAGTATTGGCACCACAATTTTGGTTATAAAAGGTAGCAGTACAAGCATTTTTATAAGTAGTAGTGTAGTAGTGGGGCGTATGGCGTAAACATTAGGTTTACGAATACCGTCAGGCAAGCGGCGCCTTACCATAGCCCTAGTTTGTGGCCATTCTTAGGTAGGGTTTCGGTCGGAGGGCTAGAGTGTTTTAAAGTTTCATATTGGCAGTTATCTGCTGAAACAACACAGCTTCTCTTGACCCTCCTTCTAAAACACTTTTCCTTAGACCTTTGCCACACTAGTCGTTAGAAGCTACTGGGAAGCAGTAGTAGTGTATGGTTGCTGCTAGCGAAAGATCTTTTTACTGAATTGACAACGGTAGGATTCCACCTATCCTAGTTAGATGGACCATGCCCCAGTTAGCTGGGCCTGCGATGGAGAAGGCAATGGGAAACCACTTCATTATTTCATCCCCAGAACAACCATGGTTAAGTATCATTCTATCAACACGAACAGCGTGAATAGTGTTCAGATGTCAGGTTTGAGCACCTCGCTCGGCATGGACTCCCATGCACAGCAGGTGGGACCAGGTCGTCATCAAGCAACTGCATGTAACAAGCATAGTTTACGCCTGGGAACATGGAATGTGAGAACACTCTTTCAGCCAGGCAAACTGGCAAATTTGAAACAAGAAATGGATCGATTAAATATAAACATTATGGGTATTAGCGAATGTAGGTGGACAGGTAGTGGTTCTTTTAAGAGCGATGAGAAAACAGTACTCTTTTCTGGCGGCGGCAGCCACCAACACGGTGTGGCAGCGATTCTCGACGAAGCGACAAGTAAAAGTCTTCTTGGATATAGTGCTCTCTCTGATAGAGTCATTTTTGTTAGACTTGAGGCTAAACCTTTTAATTTATGCATCATCCAAGCATATCCCCCATCTACTTGTGATGATACTGAGCTACAATTTTTCTATAACTCCCTTGATGAAGCTGTACAACACTGCAAATCACAGGAGGTTGTTATTGTCATGGGTGATATTTATGCCAAGGTTGGAGCTGAAAGGATTGATAACACTGTCGGATCGCATGGACTTGGTCAAAGAAATGAACGGGGAGAAGTATGGACTGATTGGTGTAAAAGGAACAATCACGTTATTTGCAACACTTGGTTTAAACAACCTCCAAGACGTCTTTACACCTGCAGAAGTCCAGGTGGCGATACCCTGAACCAAATTGACTATATCACCGTAAATGATCGCTTCTGCAATGCAATTTTGAGCTATAAAACATATCCAGGTGCTGACTGAAACAGTGATCACAACCCAGTAGTTTGCATTCTTAAAATACGTTTGCGAAAGAGAAAGAAGAGTTGCTTTATCCAGAGATGGAACTGGGCAGATTTTGAAAACCCTCAAAAGAAGCTAGAATACTCGTAGCTGTAAAAAATAGATTTGAATCTCTTACAGAAGCAGAAGAAGTTGAATGGGATAGTTTCAAAGGTGCTATTGTTGAGCCGACAAAAAGTATTGTAAATAAGAAAACTAGCCGTAAATCAAGAACTTGGATGAAAGATAGTATTCTAGAACTTATGAGTAGAAGACAGCAAATAAGAAACCGAGAGAGTGATGAATATAAATCACTTAATAGAGACATTAAAGCTCAATGTACGCAAACAAAAGAAGAATGGCTTAACGAACAGTGCTCTGAAATGGGAAGTGTGAGAACGCCAGACCACTCTAGTCTGTATAAGAAAATAAAGGAGCTTAATGGCAATCGAATATGCAGTTCGAGCGGGTGCATTAAGGCTTCCGATGGTACTTTGTTGATGGAAAAAGATGCAATTGAAAAGAGATGGAATGAATATATTGCAGAGTTATTTAATGAGAATAGAGATGAACGCCGACTTATCTCCCTAGTACAAGACGGACCAGATATAATGCCGTACGAAGTAAAATACGCAATGAGAAAAATGAAAAATAACAAGGCTGTTGGTCCAGACGGACTTTGCATTAAAATGCTGAAAGCATTGGATGATTTTGGCATACAAAAAGTAACAAATATATTAAATAACATATATGCTTCGGGTGATATTCCACCAGAACTGAGTAAATCAATTTTTATAACGCTCCCAAAAAAGCCAGGAGCTACAGAATGCGAACTACACAGAACCATTAGTCTGATGAGTCACATGACAAAACTTCTGATGCGAATTATTCTCATGAGAATAAGAAAAAGTACCACAAGAGAAACTGATGCAAGTCAGTTTGGTTTTAAACCAGACTCGGGTACACGTAACGCAATATCTGGATTAAGAAACATGTGCGAAAGGGCCCTAGAAATGAACAGGTCATTATTCAAGTGCTTCATAGATTATAGTAAAGCGTTCGATAGAGTACAGCATGAGAAACTTATGAAAATATTAAGTACTTTGGATATTGATGGAAAAGATTTACGTATCATTAAAAATATATATTGGGAGCAAACAGCAGGCGTACAGATTAACGGAGAAGTAGATAGTTTTGTCAAAATCAAACGAGGAGTTAGACAAGGGTGTGTAATGTCTCTCGATCTTTTCAACTTATGCAGTGAGAAAATATTTTCAAAAGTAAAACATTTAGGTGGTATGTCAATTGGATGATTCTTATAAATAATGTAAGATATGCTGATGACGCTGTGCTCATCGCAGGTAGTCTACAAAGACTAGTAGATAAAATCGTACAATGCAGCGAAGAAATGGGGCTAAATATTAACTGTAAGAAAACTTTCTCAGTGTCTGCCAGTAAAGGTAGCATTCTGCCAAATTGTTCTGTCAAAATTAGAAATTTTGATATCAAGCAAGTGACTGAATTTAAATTTAAATACGCGATAAAGAAATAAAGGCCCGTATTGGATTAGCAAAAAGCACTTTTGCTAGAATGTAAAATATTATTACCAATCCAGTACTGTCCATCCATATCAAACTACGAGTTCTTAACTGTTACATTTTACCGATACTTTTATATGCCTGTGAGACTTGGACGATAAGTAAACAAATGATGAAACGTCTGAAGGCAACCGAAATGTGGTTATACCGACGCATCCTCCGAATATCATGGATAGACCATATTACAAACGAGGAAGTTTTGGCCAGACTTGATATTAAACGTAGCATTATAGAAACTATTAGGAAAAGACAGTTTAGTTTTTTGGGACATGTTATTAGAAAAGGAGAACTCGAAAACCTCATACTAACAAGGAAAATAGAAGGGTCGAGAAGTAGGGGAAGAAAGAGGTTAATGTTTGTGGACGAATTAGCAAAAAATTTAAACTGTTCGATGATAGATCTATTTCGCGTTGTGAAGGATAGGAGATTGAATAATACCATGGTCGCCAACGCCTTAGTAAGGTACGGTACATAGAAGAAGAAGAAGTGTAGTAGTAAGTGATGATGACAGTTTTGTATCCTGTGTTTGAATTTTAGTTTTAGTCATTGTAACAGCAGGCTGGTTTAAGTTCCTTCTCTCAAAATAAAAGAAGTTACTTTGGTAAGAGTCGCTTACTTCTAGCAATAATAGCATTTGTAAAAGCAAAACGAGAAGCACCAAAATAATTATTTTGAAGAGTTCAAGAAATCAAGACCGCCATTTTCAGAATTTTCCAACGTGATATTTGACAAGGAGAGTGGATGTTCTGGCAGTCAAGAAGACACACACCGTGACAGTGATACAAGTAGCTGAAGTAGGGGTAGTACGAGTATTTGATAAACATGTCACTGCTAATCATTAAAAACTGGGAGTTGTAAGTACTGTAGTTCGCTGATAGTATTTAATGGTTTAGACAGTACCTCCGCGATGACGTTCTACTGTAGGTTCCAGGAAAGGGCAATTTGTTTTTGGACGGACCCAGATCATAGAATAATGCATTTCCGCAGAACAAAGGTACTCTGAAGCGTTCTCCAGGTACTCCGATTTCTGTCAAAATTCTCTAAGGAAATTCAAAGTTTGCTCGTTACCACCATTTAACAGAGGACAAGCCAAACGTGCTTAGTTTCAAACACAAAAAATCTATTGGAAAGAGAAAAACCAAAAAACTTGGAAAAATGGTAATTGTCTGTCATCATTGCTATACGGCAATTGAAAAAAGCATGACTTTTCCATACATTTTGTTGCACACTGGTCGTAATAGGGGCGAGAATCGGCCAAAAGTTAAGCTGGTATGTAAAATAAAACCAGATGAAACAAAAAAATACCCACAAAAAACGACGACAAAAATATTGTTCGAACAAACTCTACGCGATCAAGGCCCTTTAAAAAACTATTTTTCGAAAGAAACCTATTGAACTGATTTAAACTCTGCTAAACCACAAAGGGAAATATTGACATTTTAACACCATGTAATGGGGCGATAGCCATTTGCAAACTATTAAACGTTACTTTATGAAAATTAACCCCCCCCCCCCAAGTATTATTTTTCTGAAATTGGAAGAGAACGAATTTCTTTAAACGACAGGTCTTAATCATATTTGTTTTTGAATAACAGATCTTTTATTAATCTAATATAATGTCCACAACAGTTGTTTTAAGTGAAAGGAATTTGGGGAGATATCCAATAAAATAAAAATTCGCCATTTATTTTGCACAAAAACGTGATTTCGCAAAGGTCCCATTTATTCTTCAAAAAGAAATATAGTTTTCCTGAATATAGTCTAATAACGATATTTCATCGAAAAAATACTCCCGAAAAAATACAAAAATAAAAAAGTATGCCAAACTATAGTTATTCAGCGACCTATTTTTGACTATCTGGACCCTGTGAAGATTCGAATTACATTCTCTCTGGCCTGAAACCTTTTTACCTTCCCTAGTGCATCTTTCATACGAAGATAGCATGCCACGGTGCTGGAAGACGAATGTTTGCAACCCTTTGCTGATCAAATAGTTGCCTTTGGCTTTAGATAAACAAGAAGTTTGTTTCTGATGAATATTTTCAATTAATCGATTCGCAAGAGTTCTGGGTTGGGAGACATATTGGTAAAATGTATCAGCACGCGAGAAAACTTTGCTGGCTTCGTGAAAAAGTTAATAATTCACATGATTTTACAGTACGCATGATCCATTACAATTCTGTTTGCCAGTCTGCTCATGTCATAACAGACAGCTGGAGGTAAGGATGAGAGCAGAAGTTTTTACATTCGTCGTCGTCGTAGTCTGTAGATCGTTATCGACCTTTAGTGACCTCTCTGACCAGTTTTCGCCACTTTTCGCGATCCTGACATTAGCTGTCGTTTATTTCACTAGCAGANAAGACGAATGTTTGCAACCCTTTGCTGATCAAATAGTTGCCTTTGGCTTTAGATAAACAAGAAGTTTGTTTCTGATGAATATTTTCAATTAATCGATTCGCAAGAGTTCTGGGTTGGGAGACATATTGGTAAAATGTATCAGCACGCGAGAAAACTTTGCTGGCTTCGTGAAAAAGTTAATAATTCACATGATTTTACAGTACGCATGATCCATTACAATTCTGTTTGCCAGTCTGCTCATGTCATAACAGACAGCTGGAGGTAAGGATGAGAGCAGAAGTTTTTACATTAGCTGTCGTTTATTTCACTAGCAGAAAATGAAATAGTAGTACCTAAGCTTCATATGGATTTTTCACAAACGTCTTCTGCCTCGTTTTAGTAAACATGTTTTCAGTATGCATGACAACGTGATTGTAATTCCAATAGTTTTTTCTTTTTCTTTACTTTGTAAAGCACAAACATTTCGCCCTTTCCCAAATAAATGGAAACACGTGTTGTTAAATAAAACACACACTAGACAGAGAGCCCATGGTACCAAGGACTTTTTAATCACTTGGTAATGTTGTTTTAATAAACTCAACAAATAAATATTCAGGTCAAAGTAATTGTCTGACACCACGTCTGTTACATTTCGTGCAATGGCCTGCTGCGAGGGAACGATTAGCTTGGTTTTGTATCAAGAGTTCTGTGCAACAAACTTTTTCTTACATACGTAATTTAAAAGCAAAATCACGTGTTTGTATTGCGGTTGTCTAAATAAAGCTATGTAATGACAACTCCAGTTATGTATGCAAAATTAATTCGTAACGACATCCAACACAATGATTGAAGACCTTACAAAGATGTCGACCAAATAAATAGGTAAACTTGAGTCTTCTTAAAGTATTCATTTCCCTTCAACGATCAAGTAAATTTTAATAAGCACTTCTAAAAATATTTAAACATAATTAAATTTTAGGTAAGCTTTAAATTTTCACCCTCCCTACCCCAATAAATACCAATCTCGACGTCTTTTAAAAGTTTTGGCTAAAAAAATCCAGTTTTACAAATAAATGTTTCAGTCTCCTACACTTTTAACGTTCCATTCTGACGCAGTCAGTTTCATACGCAACAAGGTTTTGCATTTTTTCTCGATGTTACGCGGCTGGTTTCTGGCACGTCACTTCCCTGTGGAGTTGCATGTGGTGTATGGAAACCGTCTGCTGAGTATTTTTCTGTCTTTTAGCAGGGGCACGAGGTAGGACTTAATCTTTCAGTCCTTAATATTTCCTTGTCAACCACTGGACTCGGTGTTTAACCACGTTCTCTTCCTATCAGACTGCTCTTTCTTTGGTTATCTACTTTTCTCCATATTTTGATAACTGAAATATTGCATGACTCGCTACAGAAAATGCGTATTATAGAAATGTAAGAGTAGGAAAGAAAACTGTACTCATTCTCTGTCCAGGCTGTGCTGCTTTGTGTAAGGCTTTGTTGCAAGTAGGTCGAGGCAAATAGTGCCAAATAATAGCACCAGAAAAGTTATTTTAAGTAACAACTGCAAGTATTTTCAAAAACAATGGTGTCGAAATGGTTTCGCATTCTCTGGGGCTTATATGTAGCAAGTTTCAAATTGAATTTCTCAACAAGTGATAATATTTCACAAACGAAGTACCTTTTCTACGTGCATCTTGGCAACACACAACTTTCGAAAGGTTCCAGTCAGTCGTCCCATGATGTGTTCAGATGAAATAATGCAAACTTTATCAAGCAAACGTTGTTCATCTATGAAAGACCAGCGTTGCAGCGGATAGCAACATTACGTTGAGAGTAGGAAAAACAGGAGCAGTTTTGAGCAACAAGCTAAACTGATGAGTGACTTAGCTTACTGCGATTCTCTACAAATCAAAATACACACCCGATATGTACTCGTAAATATCATGCTGTTATGTACTGTCACAAGGAAAGAGATATCGTATGCAACATGCCATGTTCGTCTCCTGATGGCAGATCAAATTGTACTACAGCACTTAAATGGTTCCACCAACAGAAATTGTAAATTCAAAGTTTAAGATTTCCCTTCCATTGCTTTTCAAACTTGTTTCAGGAAAGGAAATTTTTTTTGACCTTCTTGGAAAATCTCAAAAGCATGTCAAGAAGATTAGTTTTATGCCAATTTTACCATTTCTTATTGTGCAAAAATGGCTGAAAAAATTAATAAGAAAAACTTCTTATTCTGAAGTTATCTTCCCAAATTCAAAGAGTAAATACAAACTTTCAGCGACGGGCTTGAAAATATTGCCAGAAAAACGGTCAATGTAATCACAGCCATCTAATAAGTAAGATCAAGCGAAGATGCGATTGGTAAATATTATGTTTGTCATATTTTAACGAACTGATATGAAAAGAGAAAATGTACTATTTTATCACTCAAGAAATAAGAAATTTTCTCGTGAATAATAAAAATAAATAATAATAAAAGTCAAAAATCCCAACAACTTCCCAGACTTTACAGTACTTTATATTATTATTATTATTATTATTATTATTATTACTTTATCATAAGGCAGATTTTTCTAAAGCAAAAACCCAGGTATGGCTAACGTCATATTGCAAAACTTGCTAAAATAAGTTGGGTACCTCCAAAAACCAAAATATATAAGAGAACAAATCCAATACTCGAGGTATATACACGGGGTCTAAAATTTCACATCTTGTGAAGGTTTGTTATAAATGCCAAAGAGTCTCATTTACGATTTACAGCTGAACCAAATATTCAATATGACACAGCCATCTGGTACCATAGGCGTTTATTTTATAACAAGAAGTCAAATACAGCTAAAATTTGATACAAGCATTTGTGAAATAACAATGTACATTGAATTATATACTAAAATTGCAAGCTATATACACTGTCTTGCCAATGTCTTCATAATCAAGACAATGGAAAATTGAAAACGTGCTACCAGCACGTACATATTAAGGCAGTTCTTACAAGTCACCTTGCCATCACAGGTCTCGAGAGACCCATCTCTGAATGGTGATGTGTTCCTATTAAAAATGTGTTACTTCATGTTTTCAGTCGCCCCCCACTCCCTACTGACGCATTTTTCTTGTCCCTGATTCTCAAAACAAAATTCAGTTTTCTTCGTTCTATAATTTACACCACTTCCATAACTGGATTCGACTTAGTTTTAAACAATTCTTTCATGTAACACAATTTCATAATGGGATATGCACCCGAAATTTACAATAACTGACTAGATTAAACGGTCAAACAATATGCTTACTTCGAAATATACATATGCCAGTGAAATAACTTTCCAAATCTAACTATAAATTCGACGAAACAATATCGGCAGTTTTCACAAAATATTTATTCTTTTGAAACCTCCAATTATGGATTTCTACAATTAAAATGGTTAACAAATTAAAAATCTTTATAGCACTTATCTGGTTAGAAGTATTAAGTATGAGCCCTGTTCTAAAGTAGCCAATGTTTTTTCATGAGTGAAAAGAGGAAGACCTTTTAGCCAAGACTTGTCTGGCTGGCTGGCTGACTATTCGTCTGGTGGGACGATGGGCTTCGCTTATCAAAGATCTTTGGTCATAAAGTTATCAATTTATCAAATATTCTAAGTTGCGTTTGAAAACAAATTAATAATTACCAAAAGCAACAGCCCAAGTACTAATCTTCATTCAAGTAACTAAAGTTTTCCTGTCCGTTTGATATTGTTGTAATGTTGCATAATAGTACAAGGCGTAACTTTTTAATCGTTCGATTCTGTTGCGGAAAATGTTTGTGTTGGCAAAGTTGGATTTCAAACTGATGAACAATCATGCGGTGGACCCATACTTTAACTTTTAACCCCACAAATGAATGGCCCATCTACTCGAACAGCATCTATGTGCATTACCTGTTCGTAATGACGGCCGTACTTGATAACTTTAGCATGCCCATTGAAACAAAACAAGGGAAATCTCTAAATATTAGACGAGCTACTTCTTTATGATTTTCATGTCTTAGTCCCCCGTTTACCTACACAAATTTAGTGCAACGGAAAATTGGATACTAATTGGTACTTGTAACTGTCAGGAAAAAATGTTGGTAGATGTTGTAGTTGGTTGTCGCATACAATTATCACATAGTAACCTTTTATGGCACATTAGTTGTAAGGGAGTATAATCCACTGAAGGTTGCCTCCAAATGAAAATGTATTCTTCACACCTCCTCAAGCTCTAAAAAAACAATGATGAAGAACCAATCTCTAAATCCACAGTGCCCGAGATACAAGTGGTAGTAGTATCATCTGTTGCCTGGCACGAATTTGTATTTTTGGACCATAAGCCAAAGATTCCCCGAACCTTTAAGGGACATATATGTATATATATATATATATATATATATATATATATATATATATATATATATATATATATATATATATATATATATATATATATATATTTGCATCTTAAAACAGTCGATCTTGTGTCTACAATGAGACCTTTCCATTGCTATGTGTAGAAAAAATATGCAGCTACGACTCTGTAGCTGCAAAAAAACCTCTAAAACAAATTTTTCTGTTACCATAAAGACCAAATATATACACATCCACGTGCAAACAACAAAGTTAATTACGGACTATTTATCGCTTTCTGGTTTATTATTCTACGCCATGTTCTCCTTAAATATTTTAACATACTTTATTTGAGATATTGGAGTTAATTAAACTGTAATGTCTCCCCAACCACTTATGGTTGTAATGGAATTTCAGTTAATGAACATTCAGCCCATTCCAAGAGTCAGCAAGCTCTAAAGTGCCAGAGGTTCCATTTAAATTGTAACTACTTTATAACATCTGCAAAACAATAAATAACTCTTTCTTCTGTCAGTCAAGAGCTCCTCCTAACATCAGTTAGATTTGGCTAAACGATACAGTTTATTGCTAAAAACAGCTGAATACATATGAGTTTCCTGCTGTCGTAAAAGAACAAATTGTCCTAAACATTTTGAATAAGACTACAAATATTAGAAATTAATTCTGAGGGCCTCAAAGTCAACTGTGAATTGCTCTAGATAAAACAACAGCTGAGTCTAAGCTACCAAACATTCACCATTACCAACAAGTTCAAACACATATTAGTCATCTGTAATAAAAACCTATATGATATACAAAAATAAGTGAAATACCAAGAAATATCTATTCCCTTCATAGCCCACAGGTAAAAATCTCTCAAACAAGTTTTAAAACAACTTAAATTTCTAGATATTACTACATGCATATTTAATATTTTGGCCTACTAAAATCATCACATCAAAGTTGCATCTTCTAGTTCAAACTTTGCCTGGTTTTTGAATCAAAACCCAACTACAAAAACGAAAACACTGATTACACACAACTTGTACTACAGTTACAGTGCCTTTCTATGATTTATCCCCTCAATACTAACATACCTTAAGGTAAAAACAAAGCCTAAATGTTTTTAGCAAAACAGTGACAATCATTCATTTCACATTTCTGGCAAACCTCATCCCACGAATATCCATAAGAAAATAATAAAACGCCCAGACATATATTTATTTATTCTCCTTTTGCTTCATCCACAAGAAACCGTGTTTTCCTAACCATTAAACGTAAACGGGCATTTTTTCACCAGTTGCGCTTTGATTTATCGGGGGTGCTGCAAGTTTTGTCGGTACGGTAACTGAGGTGCTACTTGCATCAGCAGTTCTCTTATTGCTGTGACAACTTGGCCCTGCCGTTTTTGTGTCTGTCTCTTCTTTGGTGGTAGGTTCGTTGTCATAAATTGCCAGCGGGTGACCCCCATCATCAAAGAATGTACGGAATGTAAATTCATAAAATGCATGCTCCGGTCCCTGTTCGCGAATTTGCCGGTCAGCTTCCTTATCTGTAATATTACCTTGAATGTCATTCTCCGGAACTGGATCAAAGTTCGAAGTATCGGTCGCATGCCTTATCTGTGGAATGTAAGGAGCTCGCGAATTTTTTGGACCGTTAACCCAATCAACAAATCGAAAGAAGGGGTGTCGTTTAATTTCATCTGTACCACGTGCTCCGATTCTTTCACTAGCGTCTGTGCAAAGCTTAATAATCAGATCTTTTGCTTCTGCACTTATCTTGGCTTGACGTGGTATCCCCAGTTCGGTTCTCCAGTTAATGACCTACAATATACAACGAAAAAAAAAAAAAGAAAAAAAGAAAAAAAACTTTATAAAAAAATAATGACATGCTGTTTAATAACTGTCATATGTCACTTTAACAGGAAATGTGTCTGTCACTACTGCCTATATCGACAAAATTTGTTAGCTTAAGATGTTCAGATAACACTGAATAAACAGGGAATCCAAAAACTAGGGGCATATTAACAACGCATGTGTCAACATTATACGCCATTGGTATACCATCACATAAAAAAATCAACAAAGTTAACCATTCAAGAAAGGGATTAACATATTAATAACTTCAAATTTAGTTTTCGTTAAAAGGTTGTATTGAAACTGGGTGTCACATAAAATGAAATAAGCCTAACATGGGTACGGTATCCACCAACTGTCGTATTTATTTGTTAAATGGGAATTAATCTAATTATTATATTATGACATTTTCCGATTTCCCAGAAGCCTAAAATCTACTTCTTGCCGCTCGGTATTTAAATGACTGGACTTTTTGTCTTGCACATGTGTGAAAACCTTTTAGCTCGTGGAGACCTTCAACGACTTGTGAAAGCATTTTTTTCGGCAGCTAACTCAACCAGGTACACAATTCTGGATACTTTTGCATCAGTATTCGACAGAAAATTGTGTTTTTGTAACTACACAATTAAAACATAACATGTCAGGCAAGACAAAAATGGTATAGCCAGGCAGGGGTTGCCTTACGTGGCTACAATAATCCTTTGAAAAAAAATGAGTTGGTGAACTGCACATACGAGTCTTTTAAGTTGAATTAAGGTTAGAAACCTATGGAAATAGTGAGATTCATTCGATATATGTATATTGTTTGTGATGAGTATGTACTAAAAAAAGCCCCGATTTTATACAGCTTTTACAAACAACCACTGTAATGCTTATTAAATAAGGGATTCAGCTCACTGAAAAAGTTCGAAGAATGTAAGTTACCAACAAAATTGTTGGTCGGGTAATCGGTGTTCATTCAATAGAGATAAGGATGATCAAAGAAGTATTTTGCTCAAAAGATTCTAGCCTTAAATCACTAAAAATATAATTTCTTAATGATTAAAAACCATACAAGGCACAGAACCAGTAAGAGCATGGAGCAGTGAAAAGCAAAAACACAAGGCAAACAAAAGAGAGAACATAAAAGAAAAAAGAAGAGAGACGTTCACTTCAAGAATTATAAACATTCAAATCATAAGGCAGAGGAAACCAGTCGGAAGCCACACCTAGCTCCCCCCAGGAAAAAAAGCTACATTCATAGGAAGATTTATTACCAAGACCAACAACTGCATAAGATAAAAGCGTTAAGAGAAACTAGTCACAAGAATTGCAACAAACTGACGTGGTACAACCGAGGAAAGCTTATAAGGGCACTTCCCGTGATAAAACCTATAGAAAAGACAAAGGCATGACAAATTTCATCGATTTACCAAAGGAAAAAGAGAAGCAGCAAGACTCCAACTTATCAAGTTAAATATTTGTTTCGGAACTCGATCAAGAATATCAGAATGAGGGAACATCTACCCGAATGTGACAACAGTAGTTCATGCTAGGACAGGTGACAGCCTTATAAAAGAGGGAAGATGGCACCAGGCGTAAGCTTCTTTCTAGTGCGACACAAAGAACCAACCTTTCAAGAAGCAAACGTACCAACTGATTGAATATAAGAACCCCGAGGAAGATCTGGAGAAAAGGTCAAACCAAGCAGCCTCATTGCTAAGTATTCTTCAGCAGAAGGAACAACCCCAGCTACGTTGTCCCTAAAATAATAAAAATACCTAATATGTGAATTAACTCAAGTGTTTATAACATCCTCATCTATTCTGGGTTTGATTCCAATGTCTGGTAATTAGGAAGTGTCTAAATCTGGTGTTTTAAGTAGTTGTCTAAATAATCACAATTTTATTTACTGTACTCGTAAAGTTAACAAATCAGAGATTGGCCAACATGGGCTAAATTTAAATCCAATTTTTTATCTACCTTGGATAAATTACCACCTTTCAAAGAAGGCGACTTAAAGTAACGTGACAGGTATCTTCCCAAATTCAAGAAGTCTAGAAAGCAATCAGACTACGAACAATTTTTTAACCTTCGCAACCAGGTGCGCTTTAAGAAAGATCTTCCCAAATCTCAATATTATGTTGATGCAGTAAATAAAGATAAAAATAATCTACAGAAAACATAGCAAATTCTCAAAGACCTTGGTGCCTCAGCACAACATACTGTGCTTTGAAAAAATCCAAGTTCCAATGCAATTCAATAATTTTTTACTACCACTGTTTCATCCCCAGCGAGTAAATTACCTGCATGTACTGGTCTTTATGGTTTTGCCTGCATCGAGCAGTTCTATGGAAGTAAAAATGCTCTAAATGATGTTTGGTACAACTGATAAGGTACTTAAAATATCAAGAAGTTTAGTTGTAAGTAAAGCTACTGGATCAGGCAACCTTCCAGCCATATGTGTTGTTCCTCTTAGCCATATTGTAAATTTATCACTCAATATTGGTACTATCCAAGATCAGTTAAAGATGGCCAGAGTTGTGCCTCTACACAAAATGGAGATTAAGACTGATGCTGCTAACTACAGACCTGTTTCTGTTTCAAACATAATTTCCGAAGTTTTTTCCGAACATAATTAGCTGTATAACTTTCAATTACGTTTTAGGTCATCTTATTTTACAGATACCTGTTTCATACATCTCTCTGATTAAATCAAACTTGAATGCGATAAAGTTAATTATACTGGTATGGTAATGTTGGACCCATAAAAAGCATTTGATACAGTTAACCATAATATTTTATTGTCCAAACTAAAATGTATTGGTCTTGATGAAAAATATGAGCATTGGTTTAGATCATACCTGAACGGTTGGTCTCAGATCGTGGATATCGATAGTTTCCTATCCAACACTGATGTTAGATCGTGTAGAGTTCTGCAAGATTCTATACTTGCCCGCCTTCTGTTCTTGATATATGTAAATGATAATGGAAGGTGCAGTGAGGTGTAAATTTTTCCTGTATGCTGACACTCGGCACTATTCGTCTCGGGAAAGGGCATATCAGAGATAGAAGGAGGCCTGAGTACCGAACTGGAATCGATAAGTGAATGGTTGACTGAAAACAAGCTGTCATTACATTTCGGCAAAACTGAATCTTTATTGTTTGCTTCAAAACCCAAATAGAACAAGGTGGATAAAATCATGGTTACATGCGGTCAAAATGCAATCGAATCAAAATCACGAGTAACAAATTTAACAAAAAATCTAAACATAAGTTTAGATCAGTCCCTTTCAGGGGTCACCATTACATCAAAATTACTAAACAAATGTTCAAAATACACAAAAATTCCTATACCAAAATGCTAGAAATTTTGATTTGAAAACAAAGAAATTGCCTGTTTCGGGTTTGATTTAGTGTCATTTTGACTATGCATGGGTGCAGTGGTCTGTAAAAGAAATTAAAGAGCAGGATGCAAATCATGCATAATGTCATTATTTTTCTGTTAAATGTTCCGCCCAGATTATATATAGGTTTTAGCCAGTTCAGTTTAACGAGTATGCTCTCATTTGATTACACAGATGACGTGTTAAAATTTGGAGATACGTATAATTTAATAAGCGGCAATACTTTAGAATATATGAAATCTTATGTACAGCTAGTTCAAAACCATCATAATTATAGTACATGGGTTAGTGAATTATCATGTATTGTCCCCAGAATTGATAGTTTTGACAAAAGTTCTTTAGTGTATACAGGTATAATTTTATAGAATAGCCTGCCTTTGTCAATTAAAAAAACATATTCAAAAGATATTTTCAAGAAACTGGTAAAAACTTTTTTATGGAATATACTCAGTGTAAATAATAATAATGAGTATATAACTAATTTTTACCTTAGTGTAATGTATCAATTTATTGTGTTATCTTGTCACAATTATTTTAGTCTTGTTGCCGTATGTTAATTTGAATCTCTGCGAGGACTGTATTTGAAATAAGTGTTATACTTTTATGTGGTATCCTCGGTGATCATTTATATCTACTATGTACATGTAAATTTTTATCTAATAATAATAATAATAATAATAATAATAATAATAATAATAATAATAATAATAATAATAGGAGCTTTGGGAATGATTAAAAAGGGAACAGATAAACATCTTGCGAAAATTCCGGGCAACCATAACCTACAGGAGATACAAAAGATTGTCCTTACCAGCACCGCAAATATACTAAGAAAATCTTTGTCCACATAAAGAAACAATTTATTACAAGAACTTTTATACTTTTTGATACAATTTTTAATCCTATTTGTATTATACTTTCTTTTGTACTCCACATTTATTGAACAATTAAGTTGCTCGTAGAAACCTTTGCTTGCCTCAGGTCACTGGGTGTGACCCGGTAAGTAATTGTAAATAAACAGCATTCATAAGAAAACC
>RDPX01000075.1:1384195-1439620 GCA_003991215.1 Morbakka virulenta
AAGTTGTTGTGGGATGTAAATATCCAGTGTGATAATGTGATTGAAGCAAGAAGGCCAGATTTAGTCTTGGTAGAAAAGAAGGAACATACGGCAATAATCATTGACATAACAGTACTGGCGGATGCGAACGTGGCAGAGAAGGAGGGAAAAAAAGTAGAAAAGTATCAAGATCTGAAAAGAGAAATAAAAAGACTGTGGAAACTGAAGAAAGTAGAAGTTGTCCCTATTGCTATTGGAGCTCTGGGATCTGTGACCAAAGGATTTAAAAAGTGGGTTGAAAAGCTTGGGATTCACTGTAACTTAGGAGTACTTCAAAAGACAACGTTGTTGGGGACAGCCAGGATTTTGCGAAAAGTACTGGAGTTTTGAGAAAAAAAATGCTGGTACCCCATGGTCATTTGTTATGACCCGCCTGTCAGAATAGAACTCGGCAATAAAAACAGCCTGACACAAAATGTGAAAAAAGATGATAATAATAATAATAATAAACACAAAAAAAATTCTTCAGGCTTCCGAACGACATCAGGTCCGTTTTTGCCACAATGGAAGAAGAAACCAACCACTTTCTTTTCCATTCTCGGGCAGCCTGAAGGTCAGATTGCAAATCTTCTGTATGTTTCTCTCATTTCTGATAAGTTAACATGAGGTCATTGCCACAGTACATGTCAACAGCATAAATGCTGACGAACTAATCTTAGTTACCAGGAATATCGCTGATGAAAAGAGAGAAAATGGGATGGGCGAAGAATATAACTTTAAGGAACGCCAGCATTAATTGAATGCTAAATATGTCAATCAATTGAAGCTAACACGCATTTCTCGAGCTGAGAGAAAGGACTAAGGGATACCAAAATTTTTCCACGATCCTCATAACCAGTAAGCTTATGAACCAAGCCAGCGTGCAACACCATATTAAGTGCCTTAGAACTATCAAGAGCTATAGCACGTTCTTCATCAGCATTATCCTTAAATTTATAGATACGTTCTGTGATTACAGTAAAAAAAGTCACCAGTGAAGCAAGATCCTCTTAATTTGTACCAAACATCAATAACAAGGCCCAGGTTCTGCAAGAATTCAACCAGTGCATTGATGACATGTCGTTCAAAGGCCTTGCCGATTAGACCTGTAAACTGGGTCTTTTTCATTGCTTTTTCTACAGCAAAAGATTCCCGGCATTATTCTGATTAGTATACTAAGCCCTGGAAAACTTTATCTAACACGAAAAACATCAATAAAAGTTTAGGCTTATAAGCAGAAAGTAAATAGGTGTTGATATAATTTTCTCCAAATATACCCTTTTGTATTGTTATCCAAACCCGACCAATATGGGATTTACAAAGACTGTATTTATCACTTCGTAAATGCGGAAAATTGACAACTCCTGGAACTCGCGCATCGAAAGAAGGGCGTTTATTTGAAGTTCCTTGTTTCTTAAAAGTATGTTAGAAATAAAATGGATGAGTGGGCAGTATGCGTGTATTGGCTGAATTTAAGTTTACATTTATTTCAAAATGGTCAATTACACTTTGAAATTAACGTCTCTTCTCAGACCTTAATAGCCCTGTGATTAAAAGAGGGCATTAACTTTACCTGGGGGTCCGAATGGGAAGGCCTTTGATGAAGGGGGAATTAATATGTACATATGCTTTAGAAAAAACACTGGGAAAAAGTACAATCAACTGCCATGTATATGATCACTTGTATATAACCACAAAAATTCTTCATGCTTCTGATTTTGTCATTGAAAAGAGATATGTGCATAAGATCACTTACGGGTAAACCCAGGTGACAAAATTACGAAGAAAAGACACAATGCCTGGGACAATTTTTTTAACAACTGCAAAATATAAAATATACAGGTACGAAATGGCCAAACCGAAGAATGAGTGCTCCCTACTCACTTATGAGGAAGACATCGGGTAAGTACTGACAACGAAATTTCATATGCCAAAAACAACATTTGTTCATAGTTCATAAGACGAATGAACCATCATTACTATGACTATTTATTGCATAAAAGTTTACCCTTTAAAATTTGTTTCAATTGGAAAAACACTGTAGATATCCGTAAGCTATCCCTTTTTTTAAAGTCAAGGGCTTAAACACAGCAGCTTTGGTATGGTATAATCACATGTAATAAATAGGACGCGTTACAAAAAAAGACCCAAAGACAAAATAAGCAGAAAAAGACGCATGTCAATTAAATGTGGCAGTAAAGCACGATGGCAAGAACAGACTAATTCAAGAGTGAGTAAAGCTGGCAATACCACGATGGGCTAAAGTGTCCATAGCAGAAGTTCTAAACGTCCATTTCTAGTTGGTAAAGGGTAGATACATATCACCCGAAAATGACATATCACGAAGTAATATCCTTACCTTTAACTGAGTTTCTGCTGGTGAAGGTGCAAAAAAAGGTGGTTGTCCAATTATCATCTCATACAATATAACACCAACTGACCACCAGTCGCACAACTGTGTATATGGTACACGCTGTAATACTTCCGGTGCAATGTAATTTGGGGTTCCTACAAGAGAATGTGCCTTGCATCTCATATGTCTTCTTGCCGCTCTTCTTTCCAATGGTTTACATAAATTAAACCTTCGCAACTCACCACAGTCACATGGCAAATCATGGTTTTCCCAACCACCTTCCGGCTCCATGCTAAATTGGCGGTGATGATTGGCATCGGTATTTTTCTGGTAATACTTCGAATTATGTGTCCAACGAAAGCCCGTACATAGCCCAAAATCTGTTAATTTTATATGCCCTGTTCGATCAATAAGTATATTATCTGGTTTAATATCCCTGTGAATAAAACCCATTGAATGTACAGATTCGAGTGCTAGCACAAGTTCTGAAGTATAAAATCTTGCTAGTTCTTCTGAAAAGATCCCAAATTTAATTAATAAGGCCATAAGATCACCGCCAGGGATGTAATCCATAACAAAATAGAGAAAAACCTCATCCTGGAACGAATAGTAAAGCTTAACAACCCACTCATTGTCTGCCTCAGCTAAAATATCTCGTTCCGCTTTAACATGAGCAACTTGGTTTCTTCTGAGAACTTCGCTCTTTTTTAGTGTTTTCATAGCATAAAGTGCATTAGTATCAGTCTTACGAACTAACGAAACTTCACCAAATGCCCCAACCCCCAAAGTTCTTATCTTTGTAAACAATGAAATATTCATTTTGGCCCTCTTTAAACGATTATAATTTGATTCCTTCTGGTAAAGCATTTTTCTCATCTGTTCCTGTGCTTCATCCGACAACCCAACGCGAGACATTTCATCCTCTAACTGCTTTCTACGCTTCTTTCGTTGTTCCTGAAATTTGATTATATTCTCGACATGTTGCTCCATATAAAACTTAAAAGCATTAGGAGAGTATGTTTTTAACCTTGGGCAAAATGAATGATCTCGCCTAGTTTTTTCAAGTTCAAGATTTTGTTCCAGTATTCCGTTTTTATGAATAACCAAAGTTTGATGGGGTGATGTGGTAACTGGAAGAGGAGAGCAAGACCTTTCGACACCATCTGGTGTAGGTGAGGTACTCGCTGATGAGTCAGATCGTGTTGAGCCATCCGTTGTAGCAACTGATGATCGCTTATTGGGAGGAAACTCCAAGTCTTCAAGATTAAGTGATGCTCTGTTATCAGTATCCATACTTTCTTTAGCCGAATAGGGTGGTGGCGACCCTCTTGGTGTCAAAGTATTTTCAGCAACCCTTGTGATATTTTCAACTGAACCAAACTTTTCATTGTGTATGGGTACAAAACACCTAGGCTGACTTTCAGCTATTGAGGGTTTAACAAAGCCGCCTTGCCCAAATGGCTGCATCAGTTGTCTTGAAGGTGTCCTGTTTGGAAGAAGTTGTTTATCTCCTGGACTATGCGTTCGGTGAAGCGCCTTGTGACTTGTTGCTAGTTCATATGATGGAGGATCTTTCATTTGTTGCTGTAACTGTGGCTGTGTATAGGTTACTGAGGAAGGCCCTGGTATGTTACCTCCAATGATTGGCACATGCGACTGATTACGAACATCAGCTCCATTATAGTTCATGTGGCGTTCATACAATGGGGGATTTGAATTACCAGCAATCTGGACATTAGTTCTGTTCAAAGTTTCTGGGTTTACACGCTGAAGTAATGTGTCCTGACTTCCAATACGTTTAAGATTTGAAGTCTGGTGCAAGCTCGAAGTAAGAAGCCAAGGGGACTCGCTTATTAAATCTTGCCCATAACCTGGATAAGGTGGTGGTGGGCGATTAGGAAATTCTAAAGAATTCCTTTTTTCACCAATATCAAGCGCGCGCATATTCTGAAGAACCTCTGCTGACCACCTTTTCTGAGGATCCCTTGGTTCAACTTTCCTTTGTCTTAGTCGAACCCCCTCCAGTGAGGCTAGAGTATCAATCCTTAAATCAGAATAAGGATCAGCTACTCTCTGCTGGGTAGATTCCTGGCCAGTTGGTACCATCTTTGCTTGTACTCTTGTGCGTTGTACAGCATTTCCTGATAAGCGGCCTCCTTGTATTCCTGAGGCTCTATTGATAACTGGATTGCCTTGATATATAGGAGAATTAACCCTGGAAACAGAAGGAGCTACGCCGAACAATTTATGTGTATGAGAAGCAGTTAAATCAGTATTCCTTGTGGTTGCACTCCGTTGTGAAGATGATGCGTAACCATTATTTCCGGGCATGCTGGGAGTTGGTAAGCGGGCATACTGCAGAGTACCTGGTGCTAATGACCTCAGAGGTTTTCGCCCAGATATGGTGGTCATGGAGTTTAAGGTTTCCAAAACCACTTCAAAGCTCTTATCTTTATTTGCCTTTAGTGTTTCAATAACCACATCCTGTAGAAAGAAAACAAGCAGGAAAGTTTAAAAATAAAGAACTACATAAACATACAAAAGCAATCATTAACAAAACAGTACGGCCTGTTAAAATTAAAACAGAATATCTTTAACAGTTTACAAGAGGTACTGAACCTCAAATTTTATTGTCTAACACAACAAAAGAATAAAAAAAAACAACCATAAAATATGTAGGCCCTTCTTAATGGTGTCCAATTTGTTGGTCTAAGAATACAAATCCGTTAATTTCTTTCCCTCTGTCTGTCTCTCTGTCTCTCTGTCTGTCTGTCTGTCTCTCTCTCTCTCTCTCTCTCTCTCTCTCTCTCTCCCTCTCTCTCTCTCTCTCTCTCTCTCTCTCTCTCTCTCTCTCTCTCTCTCTCTCTCTCTCTCTCTCTCTCTCTCTCTCTCTCTCTCTCCCTCTCTCTCTCTCTCTCTCTCTCTCTCTCTCTCTCTCTCTCTGTCTGTCTGTCTCTCTCTCTCTCTCTCTCTCTCTCTCTCTCTCTCCCTCTCTCTCTCTCCCATTGCAAAATTTCCTTTTAATGCTAAAGAATTAAGTGTAAGAAACTGTGAAGGAAAGTGAGATTATAAACGGAAAAAGCTGAACCAAGAAACGAGTTGATTTGAAAATATTCATGTCAAATTGTTGAGGAAATCAATCAGAAGTCAGAGTGTTTTACCATCTATAAAGATTCATTACAACAATGAAATTAACTGCATAGGAAAGCAGCCATTGTCAAAAATGGTATCAACAAGAAAAGCTCATAAGAAAACTTGTCACTGTAATGCATGTAAAAAGATGAAGATTCCCAACATTTTGTTGAAGAGAAAAAGGTTAAAAAGTGACAGTAAGATCTGGACTTTTCAAATAACAAACACCTCTCAACTCCATAAATAACAAAAATAATGAGATAGGAGAGCACATGTCCAGAAGTGACAACAGGACTTAACAAAAGGGCAGGGGCTGTATTAATAAGGATACAAACATACTGAATACAAGAATATCAAGAATTATTTGGAGAAAATACCTAACCAAGTATCATCAGAGAGACGATACATGAACTCAGAGGGAAACATGGTTACAAGTTTGTGTTGAACAACATCAGCTGTTTTTTGTAGTATTAAAAAGACAAGCCACTTCTTTTCCTATTCCCTGACAGTAAAAAGATCATATTCCAAATCCTCTGCAAGTTTGACACATTCATGTTTAGTCATCTTAAGGCAAATACCAAGGTAGAAGATAATACAACAACTATGCAATTATTTTTGTGGCATTTTTCCTTTCAAAGGGTTTGTCACAGGCTTTTGGGGATGTCTCTATTGCTTGGAACAGAGGGAATCAAGCCTGTTTTCCTTAAATCCTCTTTCACTAAATCTGACCAGGTTTTTCAAGGTCAGTGTCTTCTAAACTACTACAATGGATGCTTTTCAACAAGCAAGGAAGACACTTTGCTGACTACTGATTTTGCTCATGACTTTTATCTTTAACACTCTTGGGTTCATTTTTGAAAATATAGAACATTCTGATATTACAAAAATGCTACAGAGTGGCATGCTAAAACCTTTTTGTGGTTTGTGACATTATACATTTTTATTGGCTGGGAACTAAATGTTTGTTCTGTTCCTGGTGCCTCATTTTGTAGCCCAACAGCTGCTTACACTGTTAAATATTCCAGTGTCAAAAAAGACTACCATAATCTCGTACTACCAGAAATATTTCCTGTAACACTAACAAAGATCTGCTCCAAAACATGGCATCTTTGGCTGAATAACTCTATTTAGGAATGACAAAACTGAATCAAGCATTTAAAAACAAAGAAGCCATAACTGCAACTCATGAATCAACATCAGTTTCTTGACAAGAACAGTGTAGAATAGAAACACATTTCTTCTTCTTCAGGTTCCATCCTGTGGACGGTTGGAGAAGCAGATGGATCTACAGTAGCTTCTGTTTTGTCCAACATACTGCACAAAAACAATGAAATCTGTTCTGATAAACTGTCTTGTAAATTGAAAACTTCATCAATTCAAAACTGCCACTGAAATTCCCAACTACTTACTGAAACATGTGATGGTTTGACACTAAACAAATCTGACATAAGGAAGAGTTAGGCCTTGGCTAAACTGGCTTTTTAATAGACAATACCACCAAAAGGCCATTTTTGAACATATTTAGAGACAAATTTCTGTTTAAGTCTTATAGTCAGAGACAAGAAGTAAATTTTTCAAAAATTCAAAATGTAATACAATTATCTACTTCATTGGTCATGCTTGTTCACTGACACCTAGAAGAGTTACTCTCTGGTATAAAAAAAATGGGGGGCATTTATTAATTTCTAGCTATTCTACCCCCTAAACCTTATTCCACCCCCCAATTTATTAATTTTCTAAAATCAGCATGTGAATGTTTATGAATGTTATGAATATCAGACCTTGAATACTTAACATAGTGCATCTCATCAGGAAACTGTACTTGAATATGTGTGAGTGCGAGTGTGTGTGTGTGTGTGCAGCAGAATTTAATTACTAAGCACAGTTATGCAAGTGTCTGCCATGTTTCAAGTGTGCTGCATTGAAACCTATGATTCAATGCTTCACTGAAGCCCATGCTTCATTGCAAATCCAGCCATTGATTTGATTCAAATGACTTCTTACGTCAATGCCAAAAACAACTTTTTAATGGGCCTTTTTCATTCAAAGCAGCCATGCAATTTGAGATCAGGATGACATTTTAATTATTAAGATTTTACAAAGCGACAAGTGTTCATTTGCCTGTGTGCATTGACTAGCTCATGTTAATATATTCTGCCTGGATCAGATTTTAACTTGGAAGTTTTTGGAACAAGGACATGGATGACAAACTCAATGGACCACTCATTCCTGGTGAGAAAGTTAAGTATTCCTTGCACAAGAAAGATAAATTGGGAAAGCTAGTTGTTATGTACCATGAAGATTACAATTGAGAAATGGAGGAGATTAAAAATGATAGCCCAAATTTCAATACTAAGATCAAGAAACATTCTTATTCAATGCCTAAAAAAAGATACATAGCACGAGCCATACAAGAATATCATACCAACATGAAATATCTCAAGCAAGATGACCCTAACTTGAAGAAAGCAATCAAGCTTGGAGCACACTGCTCTGCTGACCAAATAAAGGAAAAGGCTGAAATGATGTTGTTGGTGACAAAAAAAAGCAGTATTGAAAACCAGGTGGAGGGCAGAAAGTTGTGTCAGACTTCCTGCAAGGGCTCTTCAAGTGGTTCTTTGATATACAGGGCTCTCTTAAGGTCAACTGCCTCAGTCAAATTTTAAGATACATCCAAAGTCATTGTACAAAGATTGCTTTCAAACACAACCAGAGAAGGTTAAAGCACTGCAGGAAAAGAATCCATTTTGATCTCCAACCCCTGGATTAAAACATGGATAGTGGAGTATGTCAGGAACCTTTGAAAGACAAATAAACACCACCAAATCAAGAAGAAGACAGGATAGCGTGTAGATTTGAATACATAAAACATGTGTGGACTATGAAAAAATTTTTTTTAACCTTTGGAAAAGAGCTTCAAGTGGTCAGATGCTGCTACATTGCAATGAGAGCAGCAAATAAAGAACATTGAATATAAATGGATGTGATGCCTATGACAAGGAAAATAATCATCTTTCAAGAGTCTCTAGTGACCCCAGCATCCTTGTGAGGCCAGAATTTGTAGGAAGCTTTCACCAAGCTTACTCCACCAAGGAAAATTCAATACTATTGGTCACCAAATGGGTTGTATTGACTAGAACAGATGCTGGCAACAAAAATAAACCTCCATAACTGGTGCCATGTTTCACATGTAAAAACTTTGGTATCTACATTCTAGACAAGTACAGAGGTCACAATATGCCTGAAATTAAGGCTGCTCTTCTCACAATTGGCTATATTTACATCAGTATAGGCAGGGGGATAACTACTGATTTTCAGTTGAATGACATGGACTTGCATTCATGCTTGAAGAAAGAAGACAAAAATCAAGAAATGGAATTGCTGTTTACACAACTCGCAGCTAATCCTAACAAGATTTCTCAGCCTCAACAAAATGAAATGACTTTCCATGAAAATATTGACTTTCCAGCCTGCTTCAAAGTACTGTGGATCACCAATGCTCTGAATGTTAGTGTGGATCATTTAGTGTTGCAGTGTTTTATGAACTTAGTTGGGTAAAGATAAAGAAATTCCAAGGACACCTTGTGAAGACAAAAATGTCAAGGGCAAATGAACTCAATGGATTGGAAATGATAACACCACTGAAAGGTGTGGAGTTAAAGGCTGCTAATGCAGGTGAAGCCCCATGCAGCAGAGGTTAAGAACTCTTTGATTGCAACAATGAGGAGTTGTTACCATATCAGAGGCAGACAGAGTTTGTTGAGATTGACTGTGTGCAAAATGATCAAATTGGAATTGATGGCAACTTGGCATTAAAAGTGAGCAAGTACAATTAATATCCCAGTAATGGTAATACCAGTTTGCAACATGTCAGTCTACTCACTCTTCCCCTGCCTGTTTTGATCCAGGTTTGAAGAAAAATGCATCATTTGTTGATCAGCTTGGGACCATGCTCTTAAATGCTCACACATCCAGTAGGTTTCTGGGGTCATCTGAGCAGCAAAAGGAGCAAGTAAGTCAAAGCAAAACCCACCATGACAGTTTCAATAAACTCACACTTAAAGACCAAGTGTACCTTTCCTCCTTAATTTGTAGTCTTGCTTGTATTCAATGATGACTAATCAAGCACCAGTTACAATGATATAATTCACACTTTCAACAAAGTGGTATGTCTTGTTTTATCCAGCATGAAAAACAATGATCTAGTTATCAAATTCAGTTGACTTTGGGTCACTGAATAGCAAAACAATGTTAAAACAAATGTTCAGTGCATTTTAAAACCTACTTACAACATGACATCACAGTTTCAATAAACTACTACCTGAAGACTGAGTGTACTTCACACTGAACAAAATTTCAAAATAATGATTAAACACAAAAAGAGATTAACATTGGCCCCCTTCTAAAATACTGCATCAATTATCCAAATAACAATAAAACTTTATAATTTTCAAAAACTCTCAGGCAGATGCATAGGAAATATTTGAACTCCATGGTCCACTTCCACTTACATATGTAGACTATTTATAGTTCCACTGGCAATAAACTTTAAAAAGTGCCTTTGATCAACACATTCACAAGTTTATCAAACAATGCACTTCTCTTTGTCAGGATATCAGCAAGTTGTTGATCACTGGACACCCAAGTAACAGAAATTTCCCTAAGCTTGACCATTTCCCTTAGCCTTGCTACATCCACATATTGTATTGGGTCCTCAACTACTTTCATACTTTCCAAGTTGTTTTTTAAGGATTTGCTAACAGTGCACAATTCAATGCCAAGTAATTTATTCAAGTTGAATACTTTTTTGACCATTGAAGCAACATGGTGGCCATATTCTGTCCCATCTGCAATGGTAGATATTTTTGAAGCTGGAGGTGATTTACTAACTCTATCCAACTTCTTGAATTTTCACGAGAATGGTGCAACATAGCCATTGCAATAGAGAAAGACAATGTGAGCTCCTTCTAATTCTCCATTAGGTAATAAGTTATGCCAACCATCTCTATACACAACAACTTGAATTTTTTCTGGCTTCCCCAGACTCATAAATTAAATTTTTAAAGGATTTAACTTCAGCTTTCAAATTGCCTTGTTTTGTCCCACAAGACTCTTTACTGTAGCATGTCTACCATAATTGCTCAGGGCACAACCCTGCTAGGCAATAACTGGATGAGTATGGGCCATTATCCACAGTATTTAGCCACAAACAGAACAAAGTTGTTTTTTTTCATCCTCTGTCAGTAAACTATGCAAATCTGCTTTTCTCTCAGCAGTAGTAGGAATCTCCTGTAAACTCTTGACATATTGGCACTGATCCACATATGCTTGATGATTACTTTGTTTGATATTGAAGCCTGGATATCTAAATGACCCTTTTGCTTGCAAGGTGATTTAAAACTCATTCAACACATCATCCATGACACTGTCATGCCAATCAGTTATACCACAGAATGTGAAATCACCAACATGAGCAACTATGATACCCACCAACTTCCCGTTTTTGTGGCAGATAAACAAAGACTGATCATATAAATTAACTTTAGGACCAAGACTGCTCAATTTCTATGAAACTCTATTGTACCATTCACATGGAGCATCATTTAAGGCATATATACATTTATTCAATTTCCATATCAGGTCATCTCTTGATGCACCACACAGAGGTCTGATGAAAATAGTGTGTGAAATCACTTTATGTTGTAAAAATGGTGAAACAAGATCAAGTTAGTGGCGTTCCAAGTTCATAGTCAGTGAGATTCAAAAGATCAATTGAAGAGCCTGATAGCCAGCAGTTGGAATCAAGAAAGTTTTCTTCAAATCCTTATGTGACTAGTCTCGCTTTAACTTTTTTGTTTCTCTCAATTCTGTCACCCATTGGGTTGATACAGTATCTTGACCATGGTCTTTCAGCCAGTAAAAGACCTTGTTTTCCTCCAAATTTCTAAGTTCTTTTCCTTTTGAATCCACCACATACTGCTTTTCTTTTCGTCAATGTTTGATAATAGTATAGTTTCATTGATCTCATCATTCACTTGATGCCACCAGATAACTTGATTGCAGTTCATAGTACTTGGTTACACAACACCAAACAGTTGGATATTGACCCAATCTTTCCACTTTCCCTTCTGTTTTGGTTGAATCAACAGGAGTTTCACTTTCAAAATCCTTCCATCTTCTAGACCATACTGAGCAACTGTTAACCTTTGGTTTTACACCATTATTATTTAACTTATCAATGTTTTTTACACATTAGACCTCATCTTCCATACAATAGGGAGTAAACCTTGCCTCCATCTTTTGACACAAATTGTTAATTTCTGGATGTTCTTAAATTTCAGGATGTTCTTAAATTTCACTAATGGTGGCTTCCTCCACATCTCCACAATCCTCACTCAGAACTGCTAATTCCATATCTACTACCTGTTCATCTGAGCCAACAACATCATGACCACTACTCATCCTTTCATTGAGCTCACTTAGCTCCTCTTCAAGCTCTACATTTTCCTCAATTGGTACTTCAGAACAATGACTCTCACTCACTTTTAGCAGGACCAGCTGAAATGGAAGTCTGTGACTTACAAGCATCTGTTCCCTTTCTTGTTCTCACATCACTATCTACTCTACAATCCACATTTGTTTTCAACAGTTGACAAGGGTAGCATCTATAGTATGCACTACCATGCCTTATCAGTACAAAGTTACCTTCTTTACTTAACACTTTTCCAGGGCCAGACCATCCCTTTCTAACTCTTTGTTTACAGTAAACCTTTTCACCAGGAGAGAAATCAACTTCTGTTAAAGTCTAAATATTCTTTCTTAATGCTCTCACCATCCTCTCTAAGGATTCAGCTTTTACTAAGTGTTCCCTTGCTCTACCCATAGTTTCAAAATTTTCCCTTACCACATGACTGCTAGCAGATGAAGACAAAGCAGGCAGATCACCTGATAAGACAGATGGTAAGTTTATATTCTTTTCAAACACAAGCTGATTTGGAAAGTTTCCATAAGCATTTTGTAATCATTGAATACAAGCAATACTACAAACCCAGGAGGAAAGACCCACTCAGTCTTCAGGTACGAGTATATTGAAACTGTCAGATGACAGCCACTGGGTTAGAAAATCAGCTACACCTAGTGACAGACCTAAGCCCAGCAAATGTGGAGGGTTGCCCATCAGGAAGGGCATCCAGGGTGTAAAAACACAAAGCACCAAACAAACATGATAGATGCTCCAATATGAAATGGCCCCTAGTCCCTGGCAGCCCTCAAATGGGAGAGGGGTGCAAAGAATCACAAGGCAGAAAGGATGTGCAGATGATAGAGAGAGGAGTGGGATCAAGGTCTGTACAGTAAAGGTTGGTATGCTTTTGGGGAGAAATGGTGGAAATATTGCCTAGGATTAAAGCTGGCATATGTTGTGTCCAGGCAGTCCAATACAGAAATGGGGGATGTACTTCCTTTTGGGCCAATGAACAGAAATACAATACAATACAATTTTGGTACAATGGAGAGAGATGGTCAGAGTACAGTTAGCATAATGGCCAAATCAGACATTGCTGATAGTGTGTTTGAGGTGGAAAGATACAGTGATGGAATGATGAAGGTGAAAATTGTGTTTGGTAAAACTTTTTCATAAATGCACTGCAGATAGGTAGGGTAGACCACAACAAGAGAAAGCTGAGTTCATGGAGAGATTAGAAGATGAAATTGGTGAAATTGATGAGTTCTTCAACCTGACCAACTAATTGTATCAGGGGATGTTAATGGTCACATTGGAGTGGACAGAAGTGGATATGAGCAGATAATGGGGTGTTTTGGCTTCAGAGACAGAAACAATGAGGGAGAAGGTGTGTTGAATCATCATCATCATCATCATCATCATCGTCATCATCATCGTCATCATCATCATCATATTCGGTTTAACGTCNTGCACTGCAGATAGGTAGGGTAGACCACAACAAGAGAAAGCTGAGTTCATGGAGAGATTAGAAGATGAAATTGGTGAAATTGATGAGTTCTTCAACCTGACCAACTAATTGTATCAGAGGATGTTAATGGTCACATTGGAGTGGACAGAAGTGGATATGACCAGATAATGGGGTGTTTTGGCTTCAGAGACAGAAACAATGAGGGAGAAGGTGTGTTGAATCATCATCATCATCATCATCATCGTCATCATCATCATCATCATCGTCATCATCATATTCGGTTTAACGTCCGGTTTACATGCTAGCATGTGTTGGACGATTTCTTGAAATCGACTTCCAAGTTATGTGATGAAATTAAGCAAAACAAGGTGGCTGAGATTCGATTTTCAATAAGTTTTGATGAGTCGACTTCAAACAGAAACAGGAGGTTTATGTGCTTGAACCTTCATCTTCCAAAGGGCATTCAATCTTTAGAAATGGTTCGTGGAAAAGAGGAATGAACACTGACCAAGCAGTCAATCTTGTTCTGGATTGACTCAAGTCATTTGGGCACTGATATTATAGCTACAATGACAGACAGAGCAAGCTTGATGATGAAATTTGGTCACAAGACTGCACCTATTCATTTTGTATGACTGGCCCATGCTGTACACTTGTGTGTTTGTGAGATATTGTACAAGAAACCAAAACCAAGTAAAGCATTTGCTAATGTTCCTGAGACCAAAGAGAATGATCAAGGTGAAGATGGTGAAAGTTATTTTGAAGACTCAGATAATAACAATGATATCACCAAGGGTCCTGACCTGCTTCTCAATTTGAACAAAATTGTTGTGAAAGTTCACAGAGTAAAAGTTCACTTTTCAGTCCTGCATTGTTGTTTGGGGCATTAAGTTTACGTGAGTTGTTGTACTTGCTGCTCTTGGCTAGAAATTACTCACCTTGGCTGTTGTTGTTCTTGCTCTTTACCAGTTTACTATGATAACACTGACCAACAAAATTGTTGATGTTTGTAAAGGCCTTTAACAAATTTAGAGTTTGAAAGAACTATGAAAGTGATATTGTTTTGGAACAAGTAAAAAATAAATGGTCAAGAAATGCAAAATGTTTCCAGATACATGAGGGTCTCAAAAATTTGTTATGCAGTGATATTTTGCTTGGATTTCACCATACACTCGGGCTTACATATGTCAAGAGGCAATACCATGTTTTGGCTTTCTCTCACCACAGATAGATACCATCCTATTAAACATTTCTGAACCAGTTCATGTATTCCATATTAGTGATAATGGCAACATCTTTGGCAAGTTAAAATCAATAAAAAGCTGTACATTAGCTGGTAAAGTTTACCATGGAAATAAAAGCAAAACTTAATATATTTTTGTCTTTGTATATTCAAAAAGCATATTAAAACATCAATTTAATAATGAGAGTTGAGACTATTCCCTTGCAAGACACCACATTCAAATGGGATTGTAGGAGTAAATAAATTCTTTATGATAATACAGGTTTTAGTTGTGTTCATTTAAATTATTTCAAAACTGAGTAGGCACCTTTCCACAAATGTTCCTACACAGGTTATATTAAAGGTTATAATATATTTACAGTTCAACAATAAATCATAAGGTGTGAATAATAACATAACATAACTGCATTTGTAACATCTCAAGAACCTAACCTATAATCCACTTTAAATTAATTGTTTTCCCCCTTGGAATGGATTGTGGTACTTACAATAAGAAATAAAAATATAGGACCCACTAAATTAGTGTGGGTGACCAAAATTTACTCATGTTCCAAAAGATTGTGAATTAAAACTATGGATAAAATGGAAATATAACTGGGTACAAGGCTACAAATGAAAATATCTGAAATCGCAACATCTCCCAGTGATGAAAAATTCAAATTATCTTGAAACAAAAAATTTGAATGTTTCCAGTTCCAAAACTGTAACAATACAATATATAAGAAGAATCAGAGAACTCCTTTGTAGAAAATTTTAGTCAAATGACAATACCCCTTGTTAAAAATGAACCCAAGAGAACAAAGAGAACTTAAGACTCTTTATATTAAAAGGTTTAAAAGAATCAACTATGCATCTTTATTGACCAGGATCCCACAGATTTGTTCAAAAATATTGAATGCTGGTCTGGGTTTACATAAATTCATTTAAGTTTGTGGAGAAAAAAGTTAAGTAAGGTAAAAAAAAAGGATTGCTCTCTTTCTGCAAAGATGTCAATCCCCAAAATTCAAAATTTATTAAGAATGCTGATTATGGTTGTATGTATCTGTGAAGTCTAGTTTATTGCCTTGGTATCCATAACCTTGTTTAAAGTGACAAGTCTGATGCTGGTGTCAATGAGAGAGACAGAGAAAATCATCCTGACTGTGTTCCAAAACTAAGTCTGAGCCTTTTAACCAAAATGAGCTGAATGATTTGGTTTAAGACTTAAATCTGAGCAAAGAATCAGCAGAGTGTTTGTCCTCTAGGCTCAATGAAAAATACCTATCAGCAAGAGGCACAAAAGTAACATTCTATTGAAACTGGGGTGCTGACTTTGTAAATTCTTTAATGAGAACACAGAACTTGTTTGTTGCAATGTTTCTGAGAGTGTTCTCCTTTGACTAGGCATCCACATGGTTTGAAATGTGTTTTGCTTAAAAAACAACAACATGTTTGCACCAATACATGTAGTCATTTAATAACACTGAAAGAAAAACATGATGCCATCAAACAAGTTATGGAACAGAATGACTAAACCACATAAAAATGGGTGTTATGTGTTCAACTGAAAACAATAATTTTCCTGCTTGGCAACATAGTGACTATATGAAGCTCCCAGGTTTCTTGTGTATGTGAGGCAGTTGTGCAAATAATGGCCACTGGAAAAGGAAAGATTGGCCACCCTGAGAGTTAAAGGATGGTGAAAAGAACGTTATTAGTGCAGTACAAGTTCTGGTAGATAAATTCATCTTCCTTCCCTTGCATATCAAATTGAGATGAATTAAACACAGAAAGTAAACATTTTGAGTAAATAATTTCCAGAAATTAGAACTGAAGAAAATCAAAGCAGGAGTTTGTTACAGTTGTGGTACCTGGAAACTACTTAAGGGTGATGTATTTGTTAATTCTATAAATGGCTTGGAATTACATGGTTGGAGATCATTTGTTATGTGGCAAAAAAATTCTTAGGTAATTGCCAGATGGAAATCTACAAGTAGTTGGTGGAATAGATGTGGAAAATTCCACAAGATATAGGCATGAATATGGCTATTATGGTTCAATTTTCACATAGCCACCAAGAAAAATTCCCGGATAATTGCAAGAATTAAATTTTTTACCTGAAAGGGTGGGTAGATTCATGCTAGAATTTTTATGCTGGACCTCTAAAATTTACCTAGAGCATCAAATCAAGCCCAAACTAATCCGAATTAAACAGTCCATTGTGTGTGAGGGGGCTGTTGCTAAGACTACTTCCAGCAATGAATTAATGTTCATGTTACCTGGTATTTATATCAATATTAAGGAACCTGAGGTAATCAAACGTTTTGTAAGTGGTGGTCTTAGATACAAGCATCTTACTGACTTGAATATTATCAAGCAAGTCCCATATCTGGAAACTTCTGCTGATGACGTTTTGGATTTAGTTGAAATGTGTAATGTTGAATAACTGATCAGTCACAAAAAAGTTCTGGATGCCTTTGGCATTTGCTTGACATGGCAGAGATTTCCAGAAGAATCATTAAGTGTAAACATAGCTATTGCTGTCGACACGCATGAACTTGCAATCAAGAAATGACAAAGTAGCTGGAAACAAACCACCATCAACTCATTTAAAACAGATATAAGGATTAAGTCCAGGAATATTACAAGAGTATTATTGTGATTTCTAAAAATATGTACATATTACAAGTTGGCATGTGGTGGCTTTTATTTTGTTCAACTTTGAAATTGATTTAAATGAAGCAACTCTGAACTGTGCACCCCATAAGGGTAATAAATACATACAATCAAGATGTCTTTTATACTCTACTTTTGTTTAATGGACATGATTACTTACCAACTCTGGGTCTTGAATTGGTCACTTGCCACAGGAATTCCATGAGACCATGTAACTTTCAATGAGCAGACATTCTAGCTTCAAAATTTTTATAGCATGTGCTTTGTTTTCTTAATTTCATATAAAGATCACCATCAGTAAGATCATGAACCAGTTTAGTTTAGTGCCAGAAATGACATTTCATTAAATTTGAAAAACTGTTGGCTTCATTACTTTATTTACTCCATTGTTTAACTAATGTACATACAATTTTCACCTGGAATCAAGTGTGGTGGTGGTGGCTAACTCTGAAATTTTCCATGGCAAATGAATGGTCTACAAAACTGCCACAATTTTAATGGGTGCCATTATTACCTAAATGCCAACAATACATTAGTCTGTGCAGCATGAGACTAGTTTGATCATCTCCTTCCAGTGAAAGTAACCATCTGACCCCACTCCCTCTCCACTCACTTCAGATACATTAAAAATTATTCTTCTTTTTATACTGTTTATGGTGTAAATTAGCAGCAGAAAGTTTACCAATTGAAATGTTCTGCTGAAAAAGTTCCAGTGCCCAAATTTTCCTTTAAATCATTACTTACTTGGCAAAATGTTAGATGCAAGTAGTGCTTTAAATTAACGTTGCTGACCCTAGTATGGGTCACAGAATTGGTTTTGTATCTTTAAAACTTGCAACCATCAAGCCTTTGACAAATCGTAGCTTGCCTGTAACATATACATATACATAAATATTCCCGAAGATACGTAAGTTGTTGAGTAGTGTAATTACCGCTTAGCATCAAAGAGTAAAAAGCTACCAGTTTCTCATGTGCTGCGTTACAAAATTTAAATAAAAACCGGTGTTTAATATTCGTTTGTGGCATCACAAATACAACACTAACTGTGACATCAAGTATTAAACACGATTACAATATCAACAAATGTAACTCATTCTTTTTGTTCAATGCACCAAAAAAGTCTTAACGGTTTCTTTTCACTAGGAAATATATTGGACCAGATGGGCAACAATTATTACCTAAAAAGAAGAAACAATATTATGAAAAAACTATAGGATTCATCGGCATGCATGTAGATGTTTTTGAAAACAACAAATCCAATATGGGTTACTATGCAGACAAGTGTGACATGAATTCTGCAAGTTGGTCAAAGAAGAACAAGCTCCCTTTCATCACGACCAAAAATGCCCTCAAAAACAATAAACAGCCAACATTAATCAACAAAATTATAAGTGTCAGGCAAATATAACAAAAAATCAAGACCTGTTGATTTCTAGCTGTTTACCATTGCATTGTCAGCAAATAGGCCCCTAATTATCGCAACTTACCCTATAATTGCTGTGCAACACCTGTAGAACTATTACAATAGAAAACAACAAAAACTTACCCTGTCATAACCAAGGGTGATACATTTCTCCAGCAGAGCCTTATCAATATCGGAATCGTCACGTTGATAACGCTCAAGGCTAAATTTAATCTCTTTCAACGCCTTAGCAGTAGATTGGCCTCCGTTACTTGTCAGTCGACGATCCTGACTCGGTACACAATTCCATACCAAGCTATGGGCAGAATTTCCTGCAGCACTTTTCATTGGTACAAGTTGATCGTTATCGTAAGCAATTTGAGAGTGGCCAGTAGGTACAATAATATCGCCAACGGGTGCAAATGGATCTATACCTTTTGTCTGTGAATGCGCAAGTCTATCCCTTGAACTTTTTGGTACGAATCCACCTCGATTGTTGCTTATCATTTCGTTCCAAAAGCAGATCAAATGCCTTCATAACAAACCAGCCGCCATATTGGAGCAACAAATTCCATCCATATTTTAGTAAGCTTCACGACAATGATTCATTACTTCCACATCGAACTTGGTCCTCTGCTCTCAGAAAAGAGAAGTATACTTGAGAACAACACCTAAGCCTTAAGGAAAATACTTTGTCTACTGGTAAACTTTCCACTTTCCTTCATTGATACATGGTTAAGAAAGTTTGATGATAATTAACAGATTTGAATAACTATTGCGAAAGGTTTCTGTTATCAAACCCTAATGAACAGGGTGCGCATGCGTTAGAAAGGAAATACCAACTCAAAATGGCAGTGAAAGCAAAGCCACGAAACTTCAACATGATTTAGGTGCAGAATTTGAATAGGCGTGTCGCCCCGCGCTTTTGCGAGATATTTTATCCTGATGACCTGGCTCGCAGGTCAGGTCATCAGTCAAATTTGTTCCATTTGGATATGTCCCTCAATTCCTTTTTTATCAACCCTCGAATTTTTTCTTGCGATTTACTTCAGGCATGTCTTTTCCTTTCTGGTGATCTTTTCTGAAGGATAACAAAAGACTTAAAACATGGACCGGCGATGGACAGGAATTCCATGGTGGGTCATATTTTTGCCCCTGGTTAGACACTTTAATGATTGCCTTCTTGTTGAAAATACAAACTGTCAAGTTAATAATGTTCTCATCCATTTCCAACTGAAATATATTGCAATAATCGTGAAAAGAAATCAATTCAATAGTATAACATGCCCCTGGATTGTTGAATATACCGAAAACTGTTACCTGCAGGAAGCCTTTAGTAAAAACATAGCATATGGAGTTTCTTTAACACATTTTTTATTCGGAAACTGCTTGAAATGCTTTAAGGCTTTGTCCATACATTTTATTTTGGTTTGGTTGACTGACATTGCTTTCTTACACACATCTCTTCTCTCCTTGTGACTTAATCCAGATATTATTTTTACTGGCCCTAATAAAGATATGGCATTGTTTATTGTTCTGCTGGGGCAGTTTTCCCGCCAAAAATCTATGTTCTATTCTGTACCACAATGGGTGCTAGCAGATTAGCTCATTTTTTGGGCGTGTGACCTGGTTTGCTGCAACTTTACACAAGGATGTGTGACGACCTTCCGCTACATTTCTATTAATAGCTTAATGACGTGCCTATGATACTCACTGAGTAGTCAAGTAATTAAATTTTGCAAATGAAGTCAAACACAAGAATATGACCAATATACTTAAAATTTGATAAAAGTAACTTAAAAATATCATCAACATTTTCCTGTAGTGATTTATCTGTAGTAGAGACAATGGAATTTTCCCTTTGTTGGTTGAAAAGCATCTTAAAATTCATGTTAATACATTTTAACACGAATTTTACGTATTTTATGAAAGTAATAAAATTCTCGTTAAAATTGGATTTTAACATGTTTATAAGACGTTTTTAACGCAACGAACAAAGTGTCAAAAACGCATTGAATTTGTCTTATATTTTTGTGTTAAAATTTTTACATTCTTTTAACCATCAGAAGAAAAGGGTCAATATTGCAACTTTGTCGAGCGATTTCCTACCAGAGTTTTGCCACTTCAAGAGAAAGACAAATTTGAAAAGTTTGCGTTGAATGAATCTAAAAGCATTTCAATGTAACTTTAAACGAAAAAATTCGGTAAGTGGAAAAAAACTGCCGATAAATCGTCATTATGACGAAGAAGAAGGGGATGCAAAAGTAAGGTGGAAGCTCACAATTAACCAAATTATCTTTCCACTGAACAGAATATCATCTTGATAACAAGAATTTCCTTCTGTGAGATATTTTCTTACCTTTTAACTAGGGAAAGAAGGCGGGAGAGGGGAATAGAATTACAATTTTCCTGTTTGTAGATTCTTTCTCATAATTAAGATTGCTAGGGTTCTTTTACTTACATTGAACAGGGAAAAACTTGTTCTAAGCAGCCTCCCTGAGAACTTACTTTAGTTTTCTGATCTATAAGTCAGTTTAATGGTAGATGAAATTAAAATGAATAGGCTTAAAAGCTTGATCTTCAGTTGCCCCTCAATTTGAGGTCGGGGAACCTAGTCCTTTGATGGATATGGCAATTGACCACCCCCTTCTAAATCACAATTAGGGTAATAGTGTGTGTATTTGATAGTACTGGAAACAACAATTCCTTTCATACCAAAGAATCATTTTGACTGTTTTTTATGTACTATTTAATTAGCTTTAATTTTGGCATATAAGTGCATGCAAGAGAAGATATAGCAAAATACGTAGCCACAGATAATTGGGAAACATGACTATTCTGAAAGAATCTCAATAAGTCAGCAAACCATTAACTGAGAAAAGAAGAATAACAATATCTGGTTATGTTAGCAGTATTATTAATATAATAAAACTGAAAACGTTTGTCTTGGAAAACGAAAAGGTCAATCTTGCCATTTATACAAGATCCGTTTTAAAGGAACAGTATCACTGAAAGATTTCTGTCATTAGGAAGGCATTCTCTTACTTAAGATAAGATCTCGCACTCAGGCCTCAGCATTTTCCAAAAAATGTGCCAGAAAGGGTTTTGGTGGTAACATTGTTCAATCTCCCAGCAGATGTAGTAAATGGTCTGTCACGAACCTCCCAGGACCCCCTTTTTAAAGATAAGAACTTTCACCCCTTTAACCCCTCTCCATAGCTTCCTTACATTTTCCAGTAGGTTCATTCATTTTAGGATCGCCTGTGTTTCATATCGCTTTCATAGGCTTCCCCATTGTACGCACGTAAGCAAGTCTGCATTAAAGGAATGCATAAGAGCCGTGACATCCCCTTTCTTTGTTTTGTTAAAAGGTGCGGGATTTTCCCAGCATTGTTAGGCCGCAGTGCTTAGTTCAGTCATCGTTGTTTATTTCGTATCTCTTTTAACATTTGCGTATGTATTGCTTAGTTTAACGTCATTTAGCTTGTTTTAGTATACCTATTCAGCCCTTCCCTTCCTTTTCCATGTTTTAAGCCCACACTTTTACGTATTTTATGCTGTTAGTAAAACTTGGTCATATTATTCTATTTCCAAAATTATCTTGCCATATAGTATATGTAGAGCACGTAAAGATAGATTTAGGAGATCAGATCAGTTGAGGTGGCTCAAGGAATTGTGTAAACTTTCTGTGTTTGTTCTATCTGAAGTTATACCTTTAGTCTTTAACGACTACTGTTAGGATAACTAAGGTTTCACAATACACGGTGTGTGACTGGCCATTTAAGAAATTAAGACCATACATTTAGCGAAGTGCTCTTACGCACTAGGGAAAAATGAATAAAAATATTTAAAAATTAAGGAATTAAGGTACACGAAATTATACGGCACAAACAAAGAAAAAAAGCAACAAAGATTTACAGATAGAATGCTAAAGTTTCAAAATCAGTTATCTTTTGTTCATTGAATGTGAATTTGTAAACACTAGAGTTTCAATAATCGAAACATGGTAGTCATTTCATATGTTGGTATTCCTCCCTGTCAATACCTTTAATTTTACTGTAAATTCTAAGAAATACAATGCTAAAAGGTAGGGGATTCCGCTACTATTAAGACGAAATATACAAATCATCATCGTATGGGTTGATGTATAATATATCTATGCTAAATTTCTAAAAAATTAGCTAAATTTGAAAATTATCATGATAATTACTTCTAAAATAACACAATAAAAGAGAAACAGGTGAAAAACGAGTTTGGTGGTGTATACTTGATATGTGGTTTGAGGTGGTTTGAGGTGGTTTGAGGTAGTTTGAGGCTTACGACGAGGCTAATATTTTAATTGATTTGCTATAAGCTCTCAAAATATTCAGAAATACAAAAGAAACCTGTTAGTTTAAGTGGAAGTCTGTTGACAGCAAAAATCCACAATGTACGACGTGCAGTAAAAATGCTTGCAGCACGACAAAGTGCCATTTCAAAAGGACAATGGGAAAGGCTCAAGTGATACATAATGGCCATACGAATAGTGTCTAACAAAGATGGTTGCCAACTTGTGGAGATTGGACATGTGTTTCTAGTACTAATTAAAGCCCAAAGGACAGTTTTTCACAACGTAACTAGAGAGCAAAAAGCCTGTGAAACTCTAGAGGAAGATGTTAGCCAGTACCCATGTCTCATGGAAAATGAGATACATAACAGTTTTTTTTACAGTATAAATCACTATGGCAACGAGAGTATGCACTTCGTTGTTTCAGAAGAAAGGCCTGATCAGAAATAACAGACTCTTGGTGTTCATAAAAGCTGCTTTTTATATCGTTACTATTGTATTTTATTTATTTTTAATTATTTATTCTTATGTGTAATTTTTAGTGTGCGTTTCTTCATTTTCTTATTCAATATTGTAGACATATTTATTGAAAAATTTGTGAATACCCTTAGTGTCAGTACAAAGGTGTTAATATAGTCTGATGCAAAATAAAAAATTATTTCGCAAGTGTCCCCTGCTGCGAGGTTATTTCAAAAGGTCTTGACCGTATCTCTACCATACCAGTACCAAGGAATACCCGCTTTATTGTAACCGATACTTGCAGATTTTACTAGATCATTGAATACTAATCTCGTGACTGCAATAAATGTTCTTGTTGAAGCTAAATGGCTCTGTACAAAATGTACAGATTTATTGCTTCTGTTTGAACTGGCATTTTGATACCGCAGTGCCACTTAAATTGGTCCATAAAAAAACTGTCTGGAACATTGCTATCATAATTATCACCTCAATTTTATGATGAATTTTGAGCCAAAATCAATATCTTTTCTATAAATAACAATAATCGTTTAGCAGGCGCCAATTTTGTCTTTGATTGTTTTTTAATGCAAATAGTCTTCCTGTAATATCACAGCGGCTTATGATTGACAAAAAAGCGATAATAAAAAAATTGAAAACTGCTAATTGTCCTTACTTGTGCAGTATTTTCATATCATGTAGATGACAACATTGAAATAAAAAGCAACAGTCAAAAATTATTTACAAATACTAAGGGGACAATAGACTCGAAAAGCAATACTGTTTTAATAAAGGCGGTTAGGAAAAGACAGAGAATAAGGAAGTAATAGAAGAAAATTAGAAAGATTATTGTAATTTTTGACATGTAGCAGTTTGTTGATATCCATAGGGAAATAATACGTGAAAGCTCAAACTTAAGAATTGGCTTTAAGAAAAGTAATCGACAAAAGAAGGCATGGGTTAAGAAGGAACTAATTGTAAAGATGGATGAAAGAAGAAAATGGATAAACGTCAATATTAAGAAGGAAGAAAACAATGCAGGAGAAAAAAGGAACTCAAAAAAGAGACATATAGGTGACGTGCTCGTGGTCTCATAACCATCCCACACAATAGCGGGCATCATAGCACTTCCCAATCCCCAAGGGCAAAGATCACTACTGACTAAGGACGATTATAACGATGTAATCGATGGTAATCATGAATTGATTTTGTATATAAGTAGAAGGCACAAGGCATGTGAATCAGTTGTGAGGTGAAGAGGTACAGGTGAGCCTTATATTAGATGTAGACATTTGAACAACTCGCTTTTTGTGTGTTGTAATTGTTTCTGTGCTTGGATCCATATATTGCAACAGGGAAAGAAAAAGGTGGTGTGAAGAAAGATTTAAGGGACTACAAGGCCAAGACAAAAGCAATTTATCATAGTTGATGTATAAGTAAGACAGCAGTTGGATGAAAAGGTGAAAGGAAGATGCTGAATACAGCGGAAAGGGATTGGTCTTAATTTAGACTAAGAAAGTACCATTGAAAATTGAAATGTAAGTTAACAAAAGCGTTTTGAGACAAGTGCTTTTGTATGAAGTAGGAAAATGCCCCACAAATAAAATGGACGGAAGTCTGCTAGAGGAAACAGAGATAAAGATAGCGAGATGTAAAAATAGATGAATAGGCCAAGAGAAAAACGTTTGAGAAATTTTGAAAATGCTAGAAAAAGAGAAGCTAGCAAACTGATAAAAGAGATGAAGCAATTTAGAGGAGATCTTAGAAAAACAGGAAACAAAATAAAGGGTGCTATAAGGTGCGACATGAACGATCTTAACATTCAGGAAGACCACGCAATGAACAGAAATAGACCAAGAAGGATAGCTCGAAAGGCTTGTCCTCCTGCTACATTGAGATTAAGGTCGTAGGAAGAATAAGAAAGAAGAAGAAGAAGACAAAGAAGATGAAGAAGAAGGCAAAGAAGAAGAAATAATTAAGGCAGTCATGTGTTTTGAGAATGTCCAAAGGAAATGTGACAGTAAAAGATGGGGAGAAAGTAGGAAAGTTAGATTTGAAGCTAGAAATGGAAAGGATATAATGAAAAGCGAAAAGGATCGAATCAAATTGGCAAGTTGAATAAGAGTGGCGGTGAGTTCCATTTAAAACAGAAAAGAAGATGGGAGATATGAAGTGGCAGCAAAAATACTCAAGAGTTTGGGAAAGACAGACATTTCTGTATTCATAAGCCCATTGAAAGATTATTTGACACAAAACAGGTTTGGATCTTTTAAGGTAGTCCTTATCAACTTTTATCCAAATATCATACTGATCACAAGAAATACAGAATATTGATGTCTTTGGTATATATTCAGCCTTTTGTATATTATTCTTAAGATCTCTGTATCCTTTCTTCTCCAAAGTTTTCCAGTTAATAGTACAATTAAAAATTTTGTTTTTAACCAGTTTATACAAAAAAGTCTTTAAAAAAGTTTATAAAAGGGGTGAATATAGTGATAAAGAATACAAAGCAGCGCCATTAAAAAATAAAGGCAGTTTGGCATCTGAAATATTTTATTTTTCCGTAAATTATTATTATTATTATTATTATTATGATTATCATTGTTGTTGTTCCAGGGAGCGAGCGTACCGAGCGATCGAGAATACTATACCACAGGCCATAACATTTTGTTTATGGTGGTGAAAAAAAGTTGCGTCAAAACTGCCCAAACTTCGAAATAGTAAAAGATGCAAGCAGTTATATTACACAAAATTTGTTCAGAATGTCCAACTTTGGTGTTGATGGTGTTGGTGGTGCTGGTGGTGTTGGTGGTGTTGGTGGTGTTGGTGGTGTTGGTGTTGGTGGTGTTGGTGTTGGTGGTGGTGTGGATGTGTCTCTGAAGTAACATATCTCTATCAGAATAAAAACTTCAGTTATTTACAAAATATTAAATGTAATACAATGGAGCCACCGCTATCAGCATTTGTGCTGTTTAGCCTAAATTAGAAAAATTAGTAAAAATGTTATTGATATGTATATGCTTCAAAATAAGAACCACTATTCCGTTTTATTTTTTCAATAAGAAAAATATCCAGCAAAAAACAAATCGGAATATTTATTAACTTGTTATTGAAATATTTCGTTACCACTTGGAATTTCATCAGTCAAATGTTTTTCACTGCTTAGTAAAAACCTAATAAACTACGGAACATTAAATTTGAAAACAGGACACAAGTTACAAATTGATGTCATTGGATCATTCAAAACAAAGAAAAATTATGTTAGATGAAGGCGGATTTCCTTCTTGTATAAAACAACCTTTCAATAGTGTCGTTTTATATTTTATCTGTGCCACTAATGACTTTACAAGTATGGCAAGATGGATGTTGATATGCTAAGGATTTTCCAGATTTAGCTGGTGAAGAATAGGAAATGTTCGATTTCATCAATATATCTTTTATACCTTTATTTTTTTCTGAATGGTAAAAGAGGAGTGTTTGGAGAGACCATTTTCAGTTAAGGATAATCATTAGCACAAGTCAACAAATGAAAGAAAGATTTCTGCTGCCTCAAGTTTGAGACCTGTTTCTTGGTAATTCGGGGTCGCTGAGTTAAAAAATTACAACAGTTATCTTCTATCAGATCAAGTTTTTTAGCTATTGACTGGGTCATATTGATCCTGTTCAAAGAAGCAAGCAGTCCAAGGATCAAGTGAAGAAGTGCATTCACTTAGCATTCTTTGGAAAACAAATATTGTCTTCATTCTAAGTCTGTTTTTTTGTGGTCACCTAGCTTGAGTTTACAATAAACTCTCACTGGGAGCCCTGGTACTGGTGAAAGAGCTTCAGTGAAAGTTTAGCATTCAGAGTGTGAGGTTGTGCCGTTCAGTCAGCCATGTGCATGAGCAACGTTTTAGTCTTTCGACGTATTGAATCTTCCGTCTAATATTACGTTATGAGTGCATTTCAACTTCCTTTATGCATGAAAATAATACGATTGTGTATATATTTATATTTATATATAAGACTTGTTAAAGCTTCAGTTAGAATTGAGTCAACTTAACCATTTTTCTCTTTCTCTTTCTCAGAGAAATCACCATTTCTTCTTGAAGAGAGCCAATTTAGCCATGAATCATGCAGAGTCGAGAGAAGCTAACGAGCTAATTGCGTCAATATGATTAATTGGTTTCTTAACGATTCTTTGGAATTGCTGATTGAGTCACCTCTTTCTTGAACAATTTTTTATCGTTTCACAAAGTAGGTACGGATACCATTAGTCTCCACTTAAATTTCCTCCAATTTTCTNGATTAGTTCCATGAAATAACATTAAGTAGCATGGCCTCTTTACGTAAGAAATGTATTAATTCCCCTGTCTCCTTTTGTTACATCTGCGGTAGATTTACTGAACCCGATCAAAGAAAAAATATTAGTTTATTCGTGAAGCAAGCATATTTGGCTTATTTTCATATTAAATTAGGTGATCAAGATAAACCTTGGGCTTCACACAATGTTCGTAAACCCTGTGTTGAAGATCTGGGTCAGTGGACAAAGGGCAAAAGGAAGAAACTAGAATTTGGAATTCCTATGGTGTGGCAGGAGTCAAAAAATCATGTAGACGATTGCTACTTTTGTCTCACAAAGACCTCTGGTTATAGCAAGAAAACGCGTCATACCATAAGTTACCTTAATCTTGATTCCACTATCTCCCAGTGCTCCATTCAGATACTATTCCAGTACTTGTATTCAAGGAATGTCCTTCAGAAGACAGTGAAAGCGATACATATGAACCTCATGAACATAACAGTGTTCCAGACTTTGCAGAGACATCTGACAAACAGCCTGAACTCTTCAGCATGTTTGAACAAAATGATTTAGTTAGGTCTGTCAAGAGTCATCAGAAGTGCTAGCCTCCAGACTTAAAGAAAATAATTTGTTGGAAAAAAATCAAATGTTACTTTCTATCGCAACAGGGAGAAAGATCTTTTGACATTCTTTACAGCTGGGAACAATATGTTTACTGTTGTGACATAGAAGGAGTCTTAAAAGCAATGGGTGTTTTAAAGTATGATCCAAGTGAGTGACTGCTTTTCATAGAAAGTTCAAAGAAGAGTCTGAAATGTGTAATGTGTGCTTCATATTGGAAACTTGTTTAGTGCGATTTCTATTGGTCATTCTGTGCACTTAAAAGAGGAGCATAAACATATAAAAACTGTATTAAATTTATCAAAATACGATGAACATAAATGGATCATATGTATGGATTCCAAAACGGTCAATTTTATACTTGGACAACAAGGAGGTTATACAAAATATTCATGTTTTTTGTGTTTATGGGACGGCAGAGCCAAGGACAAACATTGGTAACAGAAGGTCTGGCCAGTCAGAGAAAGCTTAACTGTTGGGCAGAAAAATGTAATACACGAACCACTTGCTTCGGGAGAGAAAATCATTTTTCCACCCTTTTATATTAAAGTAGGACTACTAAAAACATTTGTGAAAGTTAGTTCTTAATGCAGAGGGTAGCTGTTTCAAGTTCATATGTAGAACATTTCCTGGCTTAAGTTACGAGAAAATAGAGGCTGACATTTTCGATGAACCACAAATAAGAAGGTTAATGCAAACCAAAGACTTCTCGAATTCGATGAGTGATGTAGAAAAGAGAGCATGGGATTCATTTGAGGCCCTTGTGAAAGAGTTTATTGGAAATGAAAAGGCTAAAACCTTAGGCTGAAACACGAGCATAAAAGTCAATTTCCTTATGAGTCATCTTGACGAATTTCCTGCTAATCTTGGTAATGTCAGCGATGAACATGGAGAGCGCTTCCATCAAGATATAAAAACTATGGAGGAGAGATATCAAGGCCGATGGAACATAAATATGATGGCTGACCACTGCTGGGCATTCAACGAGGCTGTGTTGAACGTCAGCACTCCAGACGGTCAAGCAAGCGAAAATTTCTACCATAAATATAAAGATGGTTATTTATATTACGTGTTTTTTTCATTAGTTATACTAGAAATAGACAGTTTATATGTGTAGCAGATATATAAACATGTATGTGATATCTCATGTATATAGGTGTTTAATGTAGCTATGCTTAGTGTTTATGAAAGAACGTTCTTTAGGATTACATATATATTTACTGCATTACAAAAGAGGGATATGCTGTAGCACAAAAATCTGATGTGTTACAAACAATTGGATGGCATATTTGAATTCAGTAGGCATAATTACATAAAAATCAATTACGAAACCTAAAACAGCAAAAAGTGTGTTGACCGGTGTAATCATTGTGTTGTTTTGATGGTAGAGAATAGTTCCAATCTCTTTAAAACGTGTTTTTACTTTTTAAAACTCTTTAAAAAGTAAAAACAAAAGCAAAACGAATTGCTTTTGTTAGGGAGTTGGTGTGGTTGTCGGTTGACAAGAGGTCATCTCGATTCAAAGAAGCTGCCAATTGACCCATTTTCTTAAGAGCTAGTCTATTGTATCCTCTGGCTACAAAGTAGGAAATAAATTTTTTTCAATGAAAGAGGTAGTCAGAAAGATAGGTACAGATTCATCGTAAACATATAAATTGGGTCAGAGGCAAGGATCGGAAAGAGCAGGTAAGTGGTAGGAATGTTTTGTAGGTATTGGTGTGCGGCCGTTGATTACAGGGAAGTGATAAAAAATTTTATTTCTTATATAACTTGGCATCGAGAAAAAAGTGAAGTAGACTCAATTTTGGATTTTATCTGTTTGGAATCACTGTATGAATTGCTAAAGTTAAAAAATGTTCCAGAGATGATTGGTCGCGATGTCAAAGGAAGAAAATATCATCGATAAAACGGAGCACTGTATAAAGACGCTTGCCATAAAGGATTTTGTATTAATTAAGTAAATTACGCCCCAAAAATCCATAAAGAGATTAGCAAAGCTAACAGGCACCGGGGTTCCCATTGCTGTGCCTTTTATTTGACGAAAATATCCCTGTCCAAACTTCATAGTATTGCATTTAAGCACATGGTAAATTCATTTCTTCAAAAAGTTACTTTGAAGTAGTCTTAAAACCATGAAGTGTTTGATAGTTCTTTAAAATGTATAGCAAATATTGGTGCCTTTATCGTGACCAATATCTGGGTACAAAGAGACAACAACCATATAGACAAGAATATGAGCTGAGAGCTTGGATTGAGAATTTTTCTCATTATTCTATTAAAAAAATGAGTTGTGTCACGTATGCAGGAAGAAGTTTTTTTAGCGATTGGTCGAAGAAAATTCTCTATAAATTCAGAAATCTGGATGGTGCAACCATGGTAGCCACTACATATAGGACGCAGAGGGGGGAAGACTTGATAACTTTTGTGTATTTTGGGAAGGCCAAAGAAAGAAGACCTTGTTATCAATTAACTGTGGGAACTGCATTTTTTCAAGATTAGAGTCTGTTGCTTTCCTGTATCTACTATTGGGGTCTGACTTCACTTCTTCATAAGTTGATTTATTTTCCAATGCTTTATCAGAGATAACCAAGGCACCTCCTTTATAAGCTCTTTTGATAATGATTGTGTTATCGTTCTCGAGATGTTTTAACGCTGTCTTATATGCTTGGAGTATATTGGACCAGAAATCATCTTTGTTGTACATTTTTATTAAAAGTAGTACATCTTTAGTACATCCTAGTACATCTTTATTAAAATCTTTCTTAGAAGGGGAGAAAGAGAGATCAAGCTATAAAATTGCTTTCTTTAAAGAGTATTGGTGCTTTTTGACAAGGTTCTTATTAATGTTCTTTGCGCAATGATCACCCTTTACTGATTATGGACAAGTTTATGTTTGTAGCTCTTGTTAGAACTATTCCTTCTCCATGGCTTTCTTTTCGTTTTGTAATGCATATCTTGAGTAGAAACTTGCAGTAATGATCCTCATGTTCAAAGTTGCCCATTCCTCGGTGACTTTTCTGCTTGCTAGCTGATTATGATAGCACCTTCATGGCATTCGTCTCCGTTGTGGATCAGCATATGGACTGAGGTCATCTCCATCATTTCCGTCCTGTCCATATACACTCGCTAATCCCAAGGATGTAGAATTGGTACCATCAAATTTCTCGCACCATTTGTGATGCTGCTGCTCCTCCTCTTCTGTACATACTTCTCACATTCCCATGTCCGATGGTAGAAGTTGTTTGAAGGTTTCAAGAGACCTCGTCAGATATTGATCTCTCCGGAGGTTCCGATCCAACGTCATCATGATGTCAGTGTTGGCAGCCCCTAATTCTCCCTATATTTTTTGTGTAATAATATCTGTCATTTCTCTATATGATCAGGTTTACCGGGAGGAGTTATTTGGCCTCCTGTATAAGTCCTGTCTTTGAACAGCCAGTGATTTTCTGTCAGGGTGTCTTTCTTTTACACTGCGATGGTCCATCGTACCTTACAGTGGACCCCCTACCCACCACCTAGGGAAAGGACTTGCATGCCTTGCAGTCCTAGCGCAAGGTTGATGAAAAGCAAAATGCAAAACATAAGGCATACAAAGAAAAATTTCCACCCATATTAACTCAACATCTTGGATACAGTGGAATAAGTGGAATAGTAGACATTGAAAAAAGAAGTGAACGTACTAACGTTAAACGTTAGAAATTACTTCGCCCATGTGGCCCCATATACTAAGGCAAAATTCTTTTCCATTGCCATTTGTCACAAATTATGATCCATGATCTTTCCATAATTCGAGAAGATATGAATTTATTTGACCCAAACTACTGCAGAAGCCTCTTTATTTCACTATAAAAGAAAACACATATTTAAAGACAACACTCTGTTGCTTTAATTGCTTACAAAGCGTAATTTAAGGTTACTCGAAGACGATATGCTTATTCATCATAAATTAAATATAAGGAGCCTTCAAGTGATTAAAGAAGTAAAACATTGAAAACAGAAAATAATCAATAAAATCAAATTAAAGTGATTAGTTGGCCGAAATTGATGTTTGTACAAAAGCATGGTTAGTCATACCAGATGCAAAGAACAGATGAGCCTTTCAGATCCCTTCGTGTTTCAATGTAAGCAAATGGTCTTGCCAACTTTCTGAAAAAGACCAATTCCAATGTTTACATGTAGCATTCTTTCATTTATTAGGAACTTTTTATTTCTCCATCACTAAGGAGTCAAAGCTAATGTCCAACATGTTTCATCACAACGTATTTACAACTCCCACTAGTTTTATCATAAAGAAATGCAATTCTTCAACAATCACATCTAGTATTCTTTCATTTTTATTAAATAGAGAGGGATCCTTGAGAGGAGCTGTGGCTTAATGGCTAGTGCAACTGTATCGTAACCACGAAGATCCGGGTTCGATTCCTCGAGCTGCCGACTTTGGATCTTCACAAAAGAAAAGCCATTGGTTGGCGTCAGGAAGGGCATCCGGTTCAGAAATTCCCCACTGCCAAATCCAAGAAGGGCACCGTCTGAGCCCCAGTTACTGAAGAAAAATGACCTTAAAACAAATAGTCTAAATTTGAGGTGCTGATAAAATAAACTGGACAAAATTTTAAAACTTGAGGATATAAAAAATATTATGGCGATGCCCTTTTAAAATCCCTTACGATAACATGGATGGTAAGGAGGTACACAAGAAAGACAGATAAGGTGCCAAAGGGGCCAGGATCCCCGACTTTCTCTAAGCAGTTGCTCGTTATTATTTGCAATTGGTCAATTTTGTAACTACAATTTTCGTTTTAATGGCCCCTTCCAACCCTTCCCTTTTAAATTCAAATGCTATCTGTGGGCTCTGCCACATTAAAGCAGCATTTTAGATGGAAATAGGTTTCTTAAATATCAACAATTTTAGTCCAAATAAGCAAGAATTTGAGGGGAAAATTGAATAAAGAAACAAGGAGGAGGTGTCTAGTTACCATCTGTTTACTTGTTATCCCCATATCCTGTTAGCCAATATTTTGGTGTCTTAACTTTCTCCTCAAATGACCGTTGTGGAGCTTAATAAAATGAACAGGAGCAATATTTTTGGAGGAGGGGGATCTTTTCCTGGGCCATGCTTTTGAATTAAATAATTCTGCAATTCCCGATTGCCTGGAGAACATAGTGTGCAGCTTTGCCATCAGGTAGCCAGTGCCTCGCTTTAGCTCAGTGGTGTTTTTTATTTCTCAAGGATGTTAGCGATTTATTTGGAAAGAGGTCATCTCAACAATTCTTCGATTCCTAAGACTTGTTAAAGCTTCAGTTAGAATTGAGTCAACTTAACCATTTTTCTCTTTCTCTTTCTCAGAGAAATCACCATTTCTTCTTGAAGAGAGCCAATTTAGCCATGAATCATGCAGAGTCGAGAGAAGCTAACGAGCTAATTGCGTCAATATGATTAATTGGTTTCTTAACGATTCTTTGGAATTGCTGATTGAGTCACCTCTTTCTTGAACAATTTTTTATCGTTTCACAAAGTAGGTACGGATACCATTAGTCTCCACTTAAATTTCCTCCAATTTTCTTCTATGGTGAATTTCTGTAGTCAATTNTTAAAGCTTCAGTTAGAATTGAGTCAACTTAACCATTTTTCTCTTTCTCTTTCTCAGAGAAATCACCATTTCTTCTTGAAGAGAGCCAATTTAGCCATGAATCATGCAGAGTCGAGAGAAGCTAACGAGCTAATTGCGTCAATATGATTAATTGGTTTCTTAACGATTCTTTGGAATTGCTGATTGAGTCACCTCTTTCTTGAACAATTTTTTATCGTTTCACAAAGTAGGTACGGATACCATTAGTCTCCACTTAAATTTCCTCCAATTTTCTGCTATGGTGAATTTCTGTAGTCAATTTGTTACAATAGTGTGAACTTGTTGGCCTCAACCAATTCTAACAAATTAGTAAATAGTAAGAAAATTATAACGAATAACACTCAAGACCAGAGGATCAGGGCTTTCCTTTTTATGTGATTCTTACCCTTTGTCCTGCCGGTTTGGTAAACCTTTAAGGTGCCATAATCTTTGCCGTCATAACTCTGGGGGTCTTAGAGATACAGAAGTCTAATTACAAGGTGGGAATTGAAGAAATGAGACGAATTTTACGGCCGTAGTCGGTTTTCTATGAAAGAATGTTCTTGGTCATCATGTCATTTAGTGATTAGTCTACAGCATTACAGAACTAGAAATATAGTAAAATGGTGATATTTTTAGCATAATGCTTAACCAATTTTTTTTGTTTGAAACTATGTAGCGGAAACAAGCTTATACACCCAGATAGATATCACTGTTTTACATCCACATTTTAAAAATTTGAATAGTATACTTATCAGTAGTACAGAGAAGTTGATTTTTCAGAGCTCTATAGTGTGGAATAGACTTTTGAGTCTCAAGGTGCTTTATCCTGTAATAATTCGGATATGGAAAGACACTGTCCTTACAGACACGTTTATTATTGTTAGTGTTCTAGGTCATTTAAACTGAAATTTATATATCCCTTTTTAAGATAACTCGAAAGGTTGCAGGAGATTGATTTTACAAGGTTTATGAAAACGACAGCTAAAATAGAACAAGAACGAAGTCTTTGTCTCTAAAACAAGAGTTGCTGTAAAAGAGAAATAAAGATGGCTCAACATAATCAAACTGCAATAAACAAAAATTTCATAATGTCAAAGTCGAATTTGCGTCATATTTATTGATCACTTAATGAATCTTTACATTAGCATCCAATCCTGTACACTGATTCCAATGTGATATTTCCAACTTACTTAATTTTATACTATACTTGCTTTTGTTTGTATATATATATATGTGTGTGTGTATGTATGTATATATACTATTGGAGTGAAACACTGAGAAAACTTTCGCCAAAGATGGAACTGGCTGATTAAATGACAATAATGGGACAATCCATACATGAACAATCCACACCACAACACAAAGGACAACTCAACGAAAAAACATAAGAATGAACTATCCGCAGAGAGAAATAAAAATAATGACGTATGAAGGATAGAACTTTGATGAAGCATGATAAAAAAATGTTAAAGGATAGATGACTAAGAATAATGATTAAGATGATAATAATGACTAAGAATAAAATAGATGTCATGGATCATCAGTCGATTACCATTTCGGGCATTTAATTTTTGATATATATATATTACGCTCCCTTACGAAAGTTTGGTTGAGCACTCTATCCGAGATGGGAACCTGTCGTTTGCGTAATGCGGAGCTCACTGCGCATGCGTAGTTTGAGCACTCTGACAGGATCCCACAATAACTTCTTAAGCTGTGCTTGCTCCGGCAACATGGCCTGAGAGTTATATCTCAGAAACTCTGTGCTGCACTGATGAACCCACAAAGGGCGAAACAGTACTGTCTGTAGATTGAGTATATATATATATATATACACACATATATATCCCTCAGTTTAAATGACCTAGAACATTAACAATAACAAACTTGTCTGTAAGGACAGAGTCTTGCCATATCCGAATTAGTTATTTTAAACTCATTTCATGGATAAAAGCATTGCATTGTCTGGTAAAGGATACAAAACCATCTTTGGACAGCTAGGTCACATAAATAATAGCCATATTGTCTAATAAGTTCCATAAAACAAAATGGTGTTCAGGTTACTTTTAATGCATGTATACAAGGTACAAGTTGAACTTAGTTATTCGTTAATACAATAGTATACTCTTGCTAATTCCTACTTTTTCAGTAACTTTTTATGTGAATCCATCGAAGGTCTCGAGGTACATCCTGATCATCCGATTTTGATTACCTCTTCTACAGCAGTAGTATTCTGGGAAACATCAACCTTATGGAAATTTTAGGTATAGTGGAGTATTCTTTTTGGAGCACTTTTATAATAAGACATTAGGTAATTAACAGTTGTAATGTTTGCTATCTGGCTCTGATTTAGCTTCTACTTTTCTTTGCTCAACCAGAAACTACCAAGAACCGAGAGTCAAAAGATGTAAAAGTGTTGGACTATCTGAACAGGGTTTGTAAAGACAATCTTTTACACTGAAATATAAAAAACCCTTATAGAAATACCAAAAAAAAAGGCGAAAGACGTATTTTTCATCCCTCGCGTTGCTGGGATTCAGACAAGAAAAGAGTTTTATTTACAGCCATTATGTTTGAGTTACGTAATGGTTTGACATTGGTTGGTAATAAAATTTTTGATAGCTCAAATACGTCTCAACAGAATGTGTCCAGTTAGACCGTAGTGGTGCATCCACACGACAATGCAGGTGATGTGTGCTCATTTGTCAAAGAAAATTTTTTATTTGCTATTGATTTATGCGTTTGCTTACTATTGTGTTTGCTGCTTTTTGTGTGTTCCTTAACATAAGATTTAGAATCGTATATTCCGTAGCCCATAGTCCACAGTCTGTAGTCCATACTATACTTACAATTTTCTTACCTTCCATGTTTTTTAGATCAGTGAACTTTGGCTTTGAAGTGAAGTCTTCATTATAAAGGAGGCTCAGCCCTAAATAAATGGTTAGGGTGAGAAATCGAATGATAGGGACCGGAGGGAAAAATGCTCCAATTAATTGAAAGGTATAGTTGCAAAAAGATCTGATAAAAAGCAAAGCACTGACAGCTCACGTAGTAGGACATATGGCCAAGGTAGCCGTAGGCACTCTTTCGAACCAACTTCAGTGGACACAAATTTTCAATTTTCCTACAATTCCCCATCTATATTAACTTAAACCTATTTTCCTTCTTGGATTAACTATTTTTTCACCCAACAAGTCCATTCTTAGAATAACTCTCTATCGACATTATGCAGCAACAATGAACCTCTGACTTCATTACAAATTTTACTCTTACTTTTTGAAGGTTAATGGCATGGTTTGTAATGGTTATAATGTTGATATCCTTACAAATGTTTCATCAGGGCATTTTTATTTGAATCGTTTAAAGAATCTTGGTGATCACTTGACAACTAAAATTTCAAAAACTGTATCTATCTGTTGGCGTATCGTCTGTGTAAATTTAAGTTCTATTTCGAAATCTACTGGGATAGTACGGCTGCAGAATAGGAAAAGAAATATCACTAAATATTAGGTAACAACTTTATTCTTCAATAACAACTGTGTATACCTGTATTCCCATTGCTCTCAGATTTTAAAATATAATTAAAATTTTTCCCTATGGGCGTCACACAAAAATTAGCACTCAACAACAAAAATTTTTAAAATGACAACCTGTTATTTCATGCAACACACCTCTCATTCACAGTTAAAGTGATAAAAGTGTATATCGTATAAAATGTTTAATGACTTCGGCTACAATTGTTAACAAAATTTTCGTAAAGAGAGCTTGTTCAAGCTACATATTATATTTATAAGCTAGATATTATATTTATAAAAATCTGCAATTTATGCTTTGAAGAAATCACTTGGGAGAAACAAGGCTGCAAGGAGAAGGAAAACATTTTTATATTATAATATACAAGCATTGTAACATTGAAATCTTATCAAATCAATAATTAATTAGCCACTACACTGCTGTGACACCAAACCTAACAGTTCAAAACGATAATTTTTTTATTACTTCTCAATAGTTTTTAGTGATTGTTCTGAAGCGTGGGGGCTTTTTTCATGATAATTTCGATATATCTGGCTGAAATGTATTTGCAGTTCCAACTTAGATCAAAGATGTCTAGTGTTCATCAGTCACCTTTGTTTTCTGAGAAGTTAATAATTGTTCATATACATAGGTAGCACGGAATATTTCCATACCCTTGTTGCAAACTTTCAGAAGTTTGTAAATTTTCCTGCAAGGAATGAAAAGAAAACGGGTATCCCCACTTAAGATAGTTTCATTTGACTGTTGAGTTAGACTGCATTTCCAATAGTTCTTTCTGCAGGCTTTCCTTTGTCATGGAAACATCAGAATTGAGTGGTGCTGGGAAAGTAGTATTCAAAAGATGAGAAATCTAGAAATCTTTCATCAGCATGTCTGAACTGGACCAAGAATATCCAAGATATCTGCTCATTTTATTGTAATGGCAAGAACAAGTATGTATAACCATGGTCTTATAACTTGGTCGGCGATCGATACAATATATATGAGCAAAGATTTTTAATGAAATCCCATTACAAGACCAAAAACAATATAAAGAAAACATCTTTACAGATTCTTTCTAAAATTTATTTTTGGTGATTGTTAGGCTTTTGGTCATGTTCTTTTAATTCAATTTCATAAGGTCTAACTTAAGTTTATCAACGCTGATTCTGGTGGTTGTGTGCAATACACTTTTACACTTCACCTATACTGGGTTGTTATCGTAGTAAAGGACCCCCTAGTTTTCTCTTGTGATTTTCAACTTTAAAAATTTTATAACATGAAAGGGAGTGAAAAAAGGTGTCTTTTTTAATAGTGTTTTTATTATTGGACATTTATTGAAGCGTTTTATCTTGTATAAATATTCGATAATAAATATATACTATTTCAGCAAATAAATTCTTAAATTTTTATCTGTGCGAGTTCGGTATTTGCTGTATTTGGCATTATTCTTGTTATCTTGTCAGTATCTTCATTTCTTTTCTTTTTTTACGTTCTCAAAAAGTAATTTTTACTTCATTTGGCGTAAGAACATATAAGGGTTTTTGTCACTCTATAAGCTGGAGTCCTTATTCCGTAGTCAATAAACTTTAATTCTCATTCTAATGTAATTTTAATTACTGGGTTATTCCGGTTTCTCTATAATGTAACCAAAGTTATTGTTAAATGTATCCATTTAATATTTGCCAAGAGCAATTACTTTCAAATTTTACACTGAGAAATTTATGAAAATGATTAGGTTGTTGGAACAATTTTCTCATTTAACTATTTTTCAGTCTTCACGATAAAGACATTTTCCAGGAATCAGTCATTTAGGAAAGGTAATTTTAAAATATTCTTGTAGTGTGGATCACAATTTAAGTTAGAAAAGTCATCACCACCACTACACGTCTAGACATCTCTGCCCTTTGCTGTTGTCGGTAACATTCTTTTCTTCACTCCCTTTCTGCCTCTTTCCCCCTGCCATCCTTGTAGATAGTCACTATGCAATTTTCTAAGCTTCTTCTGCATCACATAAGTAACGAAAGCGACTTCTTCTTTTTAAGTCGTGCAAGAGATTTTTGTTGTATTTTGCTCTTCTTTCTGATATTTCTTTGGTTACGTTTTTCTACTATTAATTACTTTAAATGAAACGGAGCATCCAAATTTCTGTTGCCCTTTCCTAGACTTGGCGACAGCGTCTAGCTTTTACACCCATTAGTAAGCACTGGTGTCATGTTGCAATTGAGTAATATTTGCACCGTTTCCCGAAAAAGTTCTTGATTAGTCCTGTGGCTGAGTTCAGAATGTCAGGGCAGCATTTTTTAAAATGTAAACAGTGAGAAAAATATTTAAATAGAGTCATAACGACAGTAAACATCGCTCCATCCGTTGCCAAGGTTTGTCATGAAAGAAAGCATTTCCGAGCTACTGTGTTTATATCAATTAACACTTGTAAAAATTGATTTTAATGTCCTATCTGATTTGTGTACTATTGAATCAGGCTAAGATTTTAAAATGACGTAAGGCCCTTTTGACAACATCTTACCGAATTTTGTTACACTGGCACTCCTTTAAACGAATGTGCTTTGCATGAACACTTTAAATCTGTTATTTAAATAGCATCAAGAGTCAACCACGGAAGAAAAAATGGACAAAAAACTATTTAATAGAAGTTACTGTAAAGTACCATAATTTGCAAGGTAATGGGGCTTTGGAATTAACTTTCTAACCTTGGATACTGATGATGTAATTTTTTTCAAAATCCACTTACAAAACTACTTATGTACTTAATCCTATTTTACTGAGTTTGATATAAATCATAAAAAGTTGTGCAACCTATTTTTCTCAACCATTATTAATTCTTCAAGAATGTTAGCTTATTAAACACCATTCAGAGCCAGGTCATGAGTACCGGAGCAACTGGTTAGATACATGACCTACTATAGAAGTTTTTCAGGTTCTAGTCCAATAGTAAAAATGCAGTTGACCGGAGAATATTTAGTATTGCAACTAAAATTGTTTGGAAATAAACAGTAAGCCTATTTAAGTTGTATAATAAAGAAAAGTAACTAATGAATATCAAAAAAAACCCGAAAGAAACTGTAAAATCATATTTTTGCTATCATCATAAATACGATGTATATTAGTTTGGAGCCATATCGCCTGCTGCTATAGTATTAATTATGGATGAGAAAAATATAGCTTAACTTTACTGCTGAAGTATGTTTACGTTCATTCAGGTTCAGGTCACTGAAGCACAGGACCAAGAATGCTTGCGGTAGTCAATTCACAATAAAACATTTCACTCTAATACATATCTACTTCCCTTCCTCAAAAGTATTTGAACAAAAACCCAGGTAATTACTACGCTTCAAAGACTTCAGAAAAAACGAAGAAAACATGCTAGTTTCATAGAGTGTATTAAGGAAAAAATTCCTAATAAAGAAACATGTCATGGTTTCGTATTTTGGAAGGAAAGTAGTGATTTGATTGTTGATTAATTTCCACATACTGTTCTGTGTTTTCATTACATATAACTACAGATATTTTCATATTTTCAGTCTTAAATACTTACAAAATAAGGGCGTTACCTTTTCTTCATTTGCAGTTTAATTATTTCTGGTAAAGGATGTAATGTGAAGGTATTATCTTATATTTATCTATACTTACCTGTTTAAATAATCATTCTTTTCGTTAAGGTAAAAAGACAAAACAAATCAGGAATGCAATGCAGAGCCGGAACTTAAATTTTCAGTAATCTTAAAATATATGTGCTTCAATGTTTTCAAACACATTAATTGACCAGAAAGTAATTTGCAACAAAATAGAGCTAAAGTCAGTTAATATCAAATGTCGTTTGGCTCTATTTAACAGCTTTTCTTAAAGTGGTGTTACTAAGATCAGTCTATATTTTTCATTGGCTTAATATTAATTGCTTCAATGTTAACGAGCGTCCTCAGATGATAGTTGGGAAAGCCTTTGACCTCTGTTTATCTTTTCATAAATGGAACTGTCTTTTTCATTTTGTTTGTGTAAATTCTAAATAAGAACTTTAATTTCTTGTAAATCAAATAAATAAGACAAACATAATATATTCTGCTGTAATACTAGGTCAGGAACAATTATTAGACTATTAGAATTTATAAAGAAATTTAAGCAAAACGCTACTAGTTTTTTAGAAAGTCGTTTAGATTTGACGAGCAATCATGTTAATGGTGATCTCGTTGACCATTAGATAAATGGTACCATTCGTAGAAAGACGACATTGGGGAGCATTGCGGTAAAGACAATTGAGAACAAACTTTTGGAGGTTTGGAAATACTTGCAGAAGGAAGAAGAATAGAACCATTTTAGGCAAGCAATGATAGCCAATGTTTATGGCAGAAGGAAGAGAGACAGAAACTATGGTGTGGAATTGTGACTGGAAAAAGCATAATAGACATTATGATAGTTTGATTTAAAGGAAGCGACCTGAGCGGCCTGGGGTCGCTGGGAGCCAAAGCGAACGTGAATCCTGTTGTAAGTATTGTGACCTCACTATTTTTTAATAACCCCGAATATAGAAAGAGAAACAAAATGACGATTCATACCTGAAAAGCTTTGTCACACCATAAACATCAATTGTATTGGGGTAGGTTAAGTTATTTCAATGCTCCTGAATAAGTTTACGATTTTTTGGAGAAGTTTTTCTGTCACATAGTAACAGTTATTATTCATATTGTGCCCTTTCAAGAAAGCTGCTCCCACTACCCAAAATTGCTTCCGACACCCCTGAAGCGGCCAGTCAGAAGTAGAAGAAGAAGAAGATGATGATAAAGAAAATGAAGCAGTCTTCGTAATACACACGCCCAAATTGTCAATAGCATACAAAACAAGGCACGCACGAAAAGAAAAATTTGCAATGAAATTTATTAGAATCACAGCAATTCAAATGGGCTTTTTCGTGACAATTTGTCACTGAGGCAATACATTGTTCACTTTAATAAGTTCAGGAGGGGAATCGCCCTTCCAGCAGTTCTTTCTCTTGACAACCTTCTGAAGCTCAAGAATATATTATCGCTTGCTTTCGCACGTTCAAAGTATTCAGGACGTACGAATCGCTGCACGGGGCTTATTTTCATATTACAAAGACTGAGGAAGGAGACAAAGAACACGATGATGAAGACCAAGAAGAAGAAAAAGAAGAAGAGGAGAGGAAGACCGGTCTAAATTGAAATAGGTTAACACGAAAAATAACTTTTGCTCTATCAGATAATGACTTGAATGATCTAGAAATTATTCTGGTGGACAAACAAGCACTGGGTAGGGCCTAATTTCTACCCTAAAACAATGTTGTGTTGTGTTCTACAATTTCACGGGTAGAGAGAGAAACTAACCCTCAATATTGTTCAATCTTCTTTTTTATCCTGCTCCTCTTTTTTGTCTTCCTTAATTTCAGATATGTGATCCAATATAGCTCCTGTTGCTGTCTCTTGAACATCACCAAGCAAATCTTTAACTTCTTCCTCTGCTTTGTCGAGACACGTATCTATTTGCTTTTGATGTTTTAAAACAAACGGTTTGATCAGTCGATGATATATCATGTCGGAACCGTTCCATGGAAATGGAGCCATACACCAAACCAGGAAAGCACACTAGAAAAGGAAAAAACTGAATAAATTAAAATTGGCAAATAACAATTTACAATAACATTAGCCACTAAGAAAGAGTGGAGAATAGTTGAAGATTTTAAAAAACATGTTCATGGTAATTATCAGAGTTGTTATGCTTAGTATGGAAGGACAAAGTTTTGAAACAATCTCGAGGTTAACAATGTTTTCAGAAACTAATACTCTACCTATACAATGAAATACGAAAATGCATAGATAGATAGATAGATAGATAGACAGATAGATATAATCAGATGAACGAGTAAGAAAAACCCTAACTTTACAGTACTCAGAGTTTCATGTCTTTCACAATTTTCAGTTGTATACAAAAAAGCTGTATATTTTTTTGCATACAGCTGAAGATTGTGAAAGACATGAAACTACGAATACTGTAAAGTTAGAGTTTTTCTTACTCGTACATCTGATTATATGATAGCTCCTACATTTTAATGTGGTAGAGCACTGTTGTTGATGACACTTCATATTCATTTGTTAATTTTAGATAGATAGATAGATAGATAGTTAGATAGTTATATAGATAGATCGATAGATAGATGAATAGATAAATGGATAGATAGATAGATAGATACTTTTAGATCTATATACCAGTATAATTGATAGCAAAGGAACCAAAATGACAAGGAATAAAACACTGGCCTGCGAACTTTTAAAGGTCAAGCATGTGATAGCTGATTCTATGGCAGTTTGCTATGGAATATCCTAAATTTATACTCAATTTGTCTAATCAGGTCAAGTTTTTAAGATACGAGGTTGTAAAAGAATTGTTATTAACGCCCTTTAGTGTTATTTATTACCTTTAATTTTGGATTTTTCACTTCACAAAAAGCATGCATTATATATCACAAACTTTAGACTATCTGCCTACTTTGTCCATTGGCTTCACAAAATTCTTCATAAGTTCAAGTTTGATGTGTATGGATGGAAGTAACATCTTGTTTGTTTCAACAAGAGGGCGAGACTGAACATTGTGTGAACCAGGTTCCAACCCTTGTCTTGGGTCTATTCTTGTTTGATATAGTGTTGATCATCAGTCCGACAGTCCTGCAAACACAGAAAGCATGGATACTTTGCGTACCCACCCTGTAGTCCTAAAGCCAATCCAACAACCTTAAGATATCCACAGATCATCCAGTCATGGTCACGGTAGTTCAAAGCAGACAGCAACTGATCCATGTTGTTGTGGGTTTCTTTCATTTGCACAGAATGACCAATTGTAATCGAAGAGTATTTAATTCCATTACGAAGGAGAATTGCCTTGAGACTTCTGATGAAAGAGTCGATGAAAGATCTTCATTCTTTAGTAACATAGCTCATCCCCATTTATTTCATAAAATCAGCAACGTTGTCACAGTAAATCAATAACGAGTCTCTTAGCGTTGTAAAGAGCTGTCTAAATTCGATATCAGTGGATTGTTGTTCCAGGTGCCAGCAATTTGTTGTCAAGAAGACGAGAACCCAGAAGGTATGCCGATTCCTTTGGCAGATTCAGGTCTCGTGTCAGGTCATTGAGATATGCTTGTGTTAGAGCTACTGGTCGTTCATTCTCTTATGACATGTATTCTTCACCCTCTGTTCTGTCATATGTGTTATCAGATTACGATACAGAGCTGGATTCCATGGCAACATCTAGCTCGGGAATGGGTAGGTCTGGACCATGAGGGACTGGTATTATTACGGAACATCAGGCTACTGAACACAATGATTTTTTTTGCGATTGATTCCTTGAAGATTAGTCATGGTAAAAATAGCAGTCTGATCTTTTCCCTTCCTCCACACCATAGGAACAGCGAATGGCATATCTTTTATTTTGTTATTTCTCCAATCACTCAAGTTCTCATCACATGTTTTGCTGCAAACATGATGTGCAAATGGCTTGTACTGGTCTCATAGCTTAACTCCAAAGTAAGCATGAAATGTCTTCTTCACAAATTCAGTCTTTTTGCAAGGAGACCAGGGAGAATCACTTTACCACACATATAACAGAACCTGTCAGGATGATTTGTACATTTGCGATCCATTCTCCCTTAAACTAAAATACTAAACAGAAGCATTACGTCTGTTCCTTGCAAGTTCAAGTCACATTGACTGGAGTTCAGCTCTGCTAAACAATAAATAACCATTCACGTGTAAACAGAAAAAGTTTCAGATTCAGTTTCCTTAAGTTAAAGACAGACGCAATTTCGGTTTCAGACTGAGGCTGCTTCAATTTCGTTTTCTACACAAAAACAAAGACAGGGCCAGCTACAGTGCTGTGTTTTTTTAATTGAGTACTACAAGGGCCAAAATGTGAAATAATCAGATTTCAAATGCTTGACCTGACCAAAGAAAATGGACGGTATTTTATGATTCGGAGAAAGAAAAAATATACAAATCAGTTGAAAAACTTTTGACTTTTGAATAAGAGTTTTTAAACTCAGGCCAGTGTAATCAGGACCTTCCAATTTTTGTTTTTCTAAAATTAAACTTTTTCTAAATATTTTTAGTAACCATGTTTATACTAATGACTTACTAAAAACAAAATTATTTGAGCTACGAAGACTAAGCTTGTCAATGATTTAAAAATTCCACTCTAAAATATAGAATGGACTTTTATTAGGAAACAATGAAAGTGTGCCTATCTGAATATCTGTATCAAGTTAAAGTGGCCCCTTTATTTTATTATTTATTAAACAACAGAGGAGGCTGAAATATACTCTAACTAATTTCTGAATCAAGAAAAAGAAAAAAATGAAAATTACAGAAAACCCTCACAGTTTGGCAACACAGTGTAATAATCAAGGTTCTTTTTTTTTGTTTCATGGCTTTAAAGTAAACAATTTAGACCTGGACAAGGAATTAATTTGTCCTTGTACTTATGTACTAGCAGTGTGATAAGGGTAGTAAGAAATGTTATGATAAAGAAGGCTTTTCTCGTAGTCAAGCTCATTACAAAATGGTGAAGAGATACATTGGCGATGTAGAAGTTTTATCATGTCATAAGTTATAAGCTTATTAAAATCGGTCATGATGATCTCCCAGAGGTAGAGAATTTCAAGTACCTCGGGTCCACCATTGAGCAAAGTGGCGATTGTTCAAAAGAAGTGAAGAAAATAATCCAGGCAGGGTGGAGCAACTGGCGGAGCACGACTGGAATTTTGTGTGACAGGAGAGTACCGGTCAAAGTCAAAGGAAAATTATACAAAACAGTAGTAAGGCCTGCGATGCTGTATGGACTAGAGACAGCTCCTCTAACCAAGAGTCTTGAGAAGAAGATGCAAACAGCAGAAATGCGTATGCTAAGGTGGTCCCTTGGAGTCACAAGAAAGGACATGATCAGAAATGAAAGGATCAGAGGCACCATCGGGATATGTGACATCGCAGGAAAGCTGAGAGAGACACGGCTAAGGTGGTATGGACATGTGCAAAGGAGGGAGGAGGATCAAAATTGCTAAATGGGTGCTGAACATGGAGCTGCCTGGCAAGAGAAAGCAGGGAAGGCCAAGGAGGAGATGGAAAGACTGTGTGGGAGATGACATGAGGGAACTTGGCTTGACCGAGAAAGACGCACGTGACCAACTCAAGTGGAAGAAGTCAATTCGCTGTGGCGACCCCTGAAAAGGGAAATGCCGAAAGAAGAAGAAGAAGAAGAAGAAGAAGAAGAAGTTATAAGCTTTTTCTGAGGTCCATTTATTCTTTATTTTCAGGCCACCGCCAGGTCTGAAGATTTAGAAGTATCTCTCAAAACGCAGCTTAGGAAATCTCTCCACTTATGATATAATAAATTTCCTATATCGATGGCTTCCTTGAGGTGGAATGTAGTCTGGAGTATTTGCCCAAGCGATTTGGATAAAGCTCATTTTCGAGTTTCTTTTCTACCAATGCTTGATGTGAGTGCGAGTTACTTTATGAAAACATTTGCCAAGGCTGCAAAATGCACAATAAAACCGATGCAATCTGAAGAAACTGAACAAAACTACTATACGCTGGCTGGAGAACCTTTAGTTATATTGTTATTGCCCTTATTAATAACATGGAAAGAACCTTTATATTCCTCCATTGCTACGAACTGATGGCTTGACATTATATTAACCTTGTTATAAAGCAAGTAAACCTCTTTACAAGTATAAGGGAGAACAGATGTACTTTACAAAGCAGAAGGGTGGGTCCTAAAGAAAAACCTCTAACAGATTGAATAGGAAATACATACACAACAGCAGGCATTCTTTGATTTTCATTGTTTAGGCTACAGTGTAAGTAAAATGGAATTGTATAAGGACAAATACCGATGAAGAAAATAAATAGAACATTATTAAGTTGATTGCGACATGCCTTTAGAGTGTAAAAACCTCAATAATAAAGAAATTATCAAGATAACAAATTGTAGAAGAGTCAACAAAAAGAAAACAGAATCCTTTCGTCACCACAGAGATTCAAATGCTGCATTTTGGTTTCTTTCCAAAATTAGTATAGTGTATGGAATTGTAATTAATAATTTTCTCAGGGAAGAGAAGAAGATAAATAACTGGCTATAAGCTATAACTGGATACATTAATTTGAGACCACTTCTTATTCCTTCCTGTATCAAAGATCAGTTGATGCCTGATACGACAGATGTTATGTACTTTTTGTCCATTTTCACTTAACTTCAGTTTCTAAAGATCGATACAAAAAGGTTATTTTACATTTAAATTTTCCAATTAAGTAACAAATATCAAACTTGGCAAAGTAAGTGTCTAGTTTCAGGTGGTGTTAATTGTTTTTTGAAACACATGTCATATATGCGACGTGATCAGTTGTTAAGAAATATCATTTATGAAAGAATAGTTAAGAACTTCAGATAAGCTGGTACATTTTTGAAATATTGGCCAAAAGATTTAAGGCAGCATGAAATCATGCTGCTGCCGTCTTTGACAGCGTCTTCTTAATCTAAGTAAAAATCTGTTTATTTTGTAGTTAAACATGTTCAAAGAAAATAACCAGCTTCTGCATCTTCTGGTAATAGAAATTTCATGCTTACCGAGAAATATCCCAAACTATTGAATAACATAGAGGAAACTTAACATATTTCTGTGTTCTTGTGGAGTTTTTGATAAAATGATGTATAAAAAACAGGCTTGTTAAGCTATCGTTTATATATTAATTAAGCAGTCTAAATTCCAGTCATTCTTATAGTTACCAACGACTTTACTTCTCATCTACAGACTGAGATCAGCGCTCAGTCGGTAATGAAGAGTTGCTTTAGTGTTAGTACGAAGTGTCGAGAGCCCTGTTACTACTAAGCTGATAATCGCGTTTAACTCCACGGATATTTCTTTTTTACATAAGAAATCTTGGTGTAGGTATGAAAATGACTGAGGTAAACCTGTTGGATGGAAATAACCTTGCCTAATAAAAACTCACCATAATGCATAGGCTACCTCCACTTCTCTCAACAGTTTGCTAATACACAATCTCAATATGATTTTTTAAAACTTTTCTACTTTTAGACCACATTAAAATCATGAGTTAACAAAACCCCTCCTTTTCACAGTGTTTTTCCAAGGTATTTTAGTTTTCTATCTGAAGAACACACTTATGTGTTGATTGTGTGCACGTCGCAGGAGCCGGTGACGACAATAGAAGCGACAGAGTGTATACTTTTTTATGCTTTTTATTTGAATGCACTACGTCCTTGTTATTTGGTTTCAAAAACTGCAAATAAGAACTTCCCGCGTTTGCTCAATTCAATTTGTACTGCTTTTCCCATTTCCCTTAAATACATAAAAAATGAGAAGTGGGGGCGTGTCCTTATCATCAATAACTTTCCTGTTTAACTGACAGCTTGTCAATGCTACCAGTGACATGACGTAAGGAAAATATGACCCTTAATTATCTGCTGTTATTTCAGTCATTCATCTAAAAATTGGACGGTTTTAGACAAAAAACCCTTTAATGATGAATTATCCTCTTTTCAATTTATAGCATATCGTCAATTCAATTAACAATAACATAACTGAAATGAGCTATTCAATGAATGAAACCTACGGCTAATGCATTTTACCAGATATATAAAAGCCATTATTCTTCTGGCATGATGGTTATAGACTATGTATACAAACTAAAGTGGCAGCGTTTTTTGAAAGACACTAGATAATAACAAATAAAAAACGCTGAAATCTTTTAGCTTTAGAAAAACGCTGTCCCTATCATTGATGTAGAGAAAATGGTAAACAATCAAAGAGTTTGAAAAACAACTACTGCTTGCACCATCATCTTTGCAAGATTGATGAAGGTCCTCCAATGTTTTATTTCTGGAATACAATATGAAAGCTGACTGTACTGTACTGTATTACATGCATGAACATGGGTGTTTCTTTGACGGACCCATAAATCAAAGTCTAAAACGTAATGTACATTGTACATAACCCAAATAAAGTTAGACCAATACTTAACGCACAAAATGTTATTTTACTCGTTCATGGCGTCCTTGACTCCACATGACTCACATTTCAAGATAATATACTCCAAAGACAAAATCCTACCTCCTAAGACTTATCAATATCGTAGAGATTAAAATGACGCTCCCTTAAGGATACGCCCTGATAAAATTAATCTTAAATTGTGTTTACTGAACAGCCAAAGTTTTTTGTAACTGTAAACTCGAATTTTTGAGTAAACACTAACAATGTCGAGCCATCCTGTTGTCAAGCATAATTTTAGTTTTTAATGATAAATTGTCTTTTTATTTGAGATGTTAAGTAAAACTTATTTACGAGCCAAATCCCACCCAACAATGACACACAAAAGCATGAAAAGATAGTTGTCTACTCCCCAGCGGAAGTATTTAAAAATAAATGGAAGTTTTTAAGTTGTACTTTAGGACAGAAGACTGTACTAAATTTATTTTCTTATTACGATAACACTTCCTCGTTTGTAATCAAACTCTTACCAAAAGTCTTTTTTGTCACCCTTGCATATCAACTAAAATTCTTTTTCCTTTCCTTATAAAATAGTCACGATTTGGTTAAAAGGGTAGGAAAGTTGAAGGAAATGTTTATTGCAATTTATACAGCAAATAGGCATAATGTCTCAGAAACAAGTAATTGATCAATTCGTAAGAGAACAGCGCTCAAAATTATGCCCATCTCATCAATAAGGCTGGGCTACACAACATATCAAAACAGAAAATTTCAAGGAGTTATTCTTTATATTATTTGACACATCATCAAACCGTACTTGCCTTCAAATGCAATCTTACAAATAAAAATATTAACTCACCTTGAACAGAAAATACAATGGAAACCAAGAAAACAAAATGTCCGAGAAGAATTCTGCAATATAGAATGTGCCATAAACGACCCAGTATGTCAGCCATTGTGTATCGTCATCTTTCCTCTTACTTTCAATCGCTTTGACGGATACGTAAGCAGGATAGCAAAATCCAAGCAATGCAACTACAAAGTCACCTCCATACCCAATACAAATGTAAAGAGCAAGGAACACAACTACGCCCGAAAAGAGGTAGAGTCGATTTAATCCTGTTTTCTTCTCAAGGTAAGCAAGCCCATCCGTCATGCAATTTTTTTCTTGCAAAAATTCTTCGATCTTTTGGCGTATTCCTTTTTGATCGTTTTCCATGATTTAAATGATTTTACTCAGGTTTAGAATATTTTACTCATCTAACCCTAAATGTTCTTGTAATTCGAGCCAATCCCTCTGTCCTTGTCAAGCGTTCTTCTGTATTTATCATGAATATCGCAATAACCACCTGTTCCAGCAAGTCCAATTTACAACATGCACAAGGGCTCTGCTCGATTCAGGTTGAATAAGAAATTTTATCGCTCTGTTCACTACTGGATTCAAAGGTCCTCAATTCTGCGAGATTTAAGCTAGTCTACATTTATTATTAATGGGTTTTGTTTTGAACGTCGTCTTTAACTGATAGTCAAACACTGCATAAATTATTAATAGCGAAGCCAATATTGAGCGGCAAGATTCGTAACTTAACTCGATCGAGGAATGCAGTGTTGTTTATATGTTTACATTAGCTCTAGTTTTGTTTGGCTGTAGCCCTTGAAAGTAAATATCTGTGAACGTTAAGTGAATATGAACTATTCTGGGCTTACAAATTATCGACAAAACTAAGCCAAAAGACTTATGCTTACTACTTTGTCAATAATGGAGGAGTTCAGTAAAGAAAAAGGTCTAACTGTCTATTGTTTCTACTTTTTTATCATAATGAGAATTATTTGTATAGTCTCCCTACATTATCACCGTACATTTAACTAAGTGGAAAGTTTTATTGTTTTGCCACAATGCAGTAAATTTATACTTACACCCACTCTAGCCTAAAGAAAACAAGTTATGCAGAAACCATTGCTGGTTTTAATAATCTTCTAAGCAGGGGAAGGTGAAGGGAGCTTCCATTTCTTCTTGGTTAACTCAAGTAAATGCGAAGTTTGCATAATTTTTGTAAAAGGTACTATTGGCTGAAAGATAAAATCAGTAACTAACCGTTTGAGAGGGTGCCCAGGTTATAACTTCAGCCACATCCCTGGGAGCACTGCGCGTTTCTTTGTTATGTCATACCACTGAGTTTGTAAGAGTTTCCAGAGATGGAATTAGGGAAGGGAAGAAACCAATAAAAAAGATTAAAAAGTACCAAGAAAAACATCAAATAAGAAAAGTAACACTGGACTGAAGGGGCTTCCAGCTTCCAGAGTGAAAGAAGTTAAGAAAGGAAAGCTTGATAACTTTATTCTCTTGCTCGTACGTAACATTGAAAACCATTCCATAGCAACAAACGAATTGGGGTCTTTAATATGTGGACCGGGAGTCTTTGAAGTGCTGAGGTTCATCATGTGTAGCATGGTTTTAACTGTTGCAATGTTTTTACTATTTTGCTATGGTTATCTCTCAAACAAGAGCAAATACCTGCCAGTTAAGGAAAGGCGCATCTCAAGCAATCGTCGATTGGAATATGCAGTCAATTCTGTGCCAGTTCCCATCCAAATACTGTTATTGTTGTACCTAATGTACGTTGTATTTACTACGTAGTACCTTTTGAAAAAAATTAATAATTTGGATCAATATCTAATCGAGGTTGAAATAAAATATTTAGTACTCTTTCTGCTTTTGATTCCAGGTAAGTACACCGCAGGACCATCAGGACAACATACAAAGTGAGGAAGCCAAATTTTAGCAACGAATGAGCACTCAACATGGTTTAGCTAATATTAGTAGTTGTAGGTTTCCTAACCCAATACCAAAGAATATTTCAAAGAACACTATATAGTGCACTGGTAACGATGCGCTAGAACAAAGTCTGTTCTCCCAAAACTTTGGCCTATATTTTTAGCTGTTATTGAAAACAAAATTATATTTCTGGGACTTTTCGAAGGTATTCTAATTTGGAGCTTTTTGACGATATTTCAAGGATTTCTTACCCCTATATTAATCAGCTAATTTTTTGCTGCTTTGGCTGTCAAACCACAGTGAAACAACAAATTGTCAGAGTAACTAAAAAAATTCTTGTTAAACACATTTGAATTTATTTATTTATTTAAATTTGAATTAATTACGATCTTGCACAATTTTAGTAGATACAAGTTAAAGAATTACAAATAGAATCGAGATTGCAAGAGCTGTTTTCAATGGAATGCAAAAGACACTACCTTTGGGCACTTTTCTAATACTCACAAGAAAAAGAATTCTGTTATATTTAATCTACATTGCTTTATGACCACGAGACATGGATCCCATCAGCAATATAGCTTGCAAAATTACAAGGTTTCCAAATGTTTAACATATGGAAAAACTGTCGCTAATGAAAGAGTGCTGAACATGGGTCAAATTTCTCCTCCTAATACATTAGCTCTCAGTTATGGGTGAGAAAGCGAGGGCAAACGGCAAACTACCATTAAATAATTAAAAAAGTAATGGTGGAAAAGGAGGAGGAGGAGACCCTGAAAGACAATAGCTGCTACAAAGGTGGAAAGAAGCTGAGGTCCTCCTCAAACAAAAGACATTCAAAAGAAGAAAACGACAAATCACTGTCGTATAATGGCAAGCATATTATAGTCAGAGACACAGCAATCTAAAGAACAGCGCAAAACTGATCTTTATCATAACGAAGATGTATCACTCGGTTTATGTATCAAACGATTCTGGGCGGCAGAGTATCTCTGACTGTCATCAAGCTACCGCCTACAAAATGAAACATTAGGTCCAAATAGCAGCTTGAAAAATAAAGCATGTCAAAATAGCTGCCTGGAATGTAAGATCACTATTCCAAGCTGGAAAGCTAGCCAATGTCTCCAAAGCGATGGAGAGATTGAAATTCAACACCTTAGGAGTAAGTTACATTGTATAGAATCTAACGAAATGAAGCTTATTTATTGCAAGGGTCAGAAGCACGAGATAAAGGTCGGCATCCTCTTTGATGAATTCATGGCAAAAAGCATTTTGGGGTATTGGCCCCTATCAAAAAGAATAATCCTTGTGAAAATTAAAGAACAGCCATTTGACATTTCAGTAATCCGAGTGTAAGCACCAAAATCGTGAAGCAAAAATGGAGACAAAGTTTTTTATGCCGATTCAGCTAAAACCAAAATAAAAAAAATGTAAATCCCAAGATGTCATAATTATGAGATATATAAATGCTATGGCGGCAAAAGGTAAATAAGATGACATCATGGGGAACGACAGTGCTGTAGTTAAAAACAAAAAAGGTGAAAATTTGGTAGAATGGTGTAAAATGAACAAGCATATAACAATGAATATGTCATTCTAAAATAATGCACGGTGCCTGTGGACTTGAAAAACCCCAGGAGAGGATAGCAAAAGTTAGATTGATTGCGTCAGTGTAAACAAGAAATTCAGTAAGTCAGTCCTCCACCTGTCCAGGGGAAAACTGCCAGAGTGACCACAACCCAGTTGTTTGTACTATGAATGATAAATTAAGAAATTTGAAAAAAAAGAACACACAAAAAGTGCCAGACTATGAACTTTTGTCAACAAGCGAAGAAATAAATGAGAGATTCGATTGAAGTAACAAACACAATTCAGGTCTTACAGATGGAAAATGCGAATATCGAGTAAAATTAGAGAGCTGTAACTGCAACAACCGTAATTGCCCCGAAAGAAAGACAGAAACAATAAATGTATGACAAACTAAATCTTAAAACTTATGGATGAAAGAAGAAAGATCAAAATACTCGATACTCTTATGAGTAGAAGGGTAAACATGCAAGTTTGCAAAATGTGAATAAAACTAAAGAAGACTGCCTAAACAAACAGTGTGATAAAATAGAAACATTACCACCAAGTGAATCTTTAGGAAATATAAGGTCTTGAAGGAATCACGGTAGGTGGCAAGAACAAAATGAATTTTAGATATGCTGATGGCCCTATTTTCGTGTCTATCAGAGAAGAAAAATTAGGCCAAATACTAGACAAAGCAGTACAGGGAGCTACCAAAAAGGCTCTTCTATAAACTGGGAAAAAAGCGCACCCAGAAAGCATGGTTATCTTGAAAAACTAAGTGCCGCCATCCTGTAAACTCACAGTAGAGACAAAAGTCAAAAAGCAGGTAAATGGTTTCAACTATCTCAGTAGCGGGATAACATCTGATAGACCTTAAGACAAAGCTATCAAAAGGTGGTCATGTAAGGCAAATGTCATGTCAGGTCATGTAAGGCACTTTTACATTACTCCAATCCTTACATATGTTTCTGAATAAGTAAGAGTATGAGTATAGGAGAGGAAAAGAATGAGAGCTGCAAAAATTGGTGTCATGGGAGAATGTTAAGGGTACCTTGGATGCAATATGTCAGTAATATGTATGTATGTATGTATTTATTCGCCACTAACAAAAAAATACAAATGTTCAAAGGTAAATGGTAAAAACCTAATACATGATGTTATCCAAAATAGTTAAAAAATAAGACTAAAACAGAAACAAAAAAGAACGAAACAAACAGGCGGGACGGTAATCTAGAGAAACGGTGGCAGGGGTAGCATAATACAGATCATAAAGACCTTATTTTCATTATGGCCCCTATATATAAAAAGTACTCCAGATGGCAAATACAAAAAAAACGATATGGACAGACATCAGAAAAAAGCAAGTAAATTCTAGAGTTAGAATAAATTGACAGGAATGATTCATGGCAAGAAAGCTGGACAGATAAATGATGTTGCTCTCCATGATGGCAGAAGAGAGAGAGAGAGAGAGAGAGAGAGAGAGAGAGAGAGAGAGAGAGAGAGAGAG
>RDPX01000075.1:1453616-1488384 GCA_003991215.1 Morbakka virulenta
CGTTCTTTAATTCGTGATTTACAATCCAGCTTTTCGAAAGTTAGTTTCGTAAATCTCTCCATGAGCTCTTTAGGTATATTCGGTAAATCTTGTATTACTTTCAGTAAAATGTGCAACGCTTTGAACATCGACAACAAACACGAGCGCTTTCCTTCAACCAAACTTTCCAACATAATCATTCGCACCACATACTACATATTCTGTCGTAGAAATAAACCATGGACCAATCCTGAACTATTGTCGCTTTATTGATTTTGTTAGTAAAATATTTAATTTTGATTTTTGTTAAATAGGTAAGTCAATGCAAACTACCTTGATTAGTGAGGTTTGTAATTGTATATGTTCAGATGAAAAAATAAAAAGTTTCCATTATTATTAGTAGTAGTATGGTAAATATTTCTACAGGATAGCTATGCCAGTACTAAAATACTGTCTTCATATAGGTCCTGTAACAAAAATATGAAAACATACAAATATAGTGGTTTAGGAAAAAAAAGTTAGTATCTACTTTATTAAGGCATAAACAATTCAAAATAAAAAAATGGTTGTTGGCTTTTGTCTTAAAAATACTAAGAGGCTTTTCCAATCTTAAATCTCTGTGACTGATCAAGCTAGTATTATCCTGCTGCTTCTGCGTGTGGAGAAATGCGTATTTTCCTTAGATGGCTGTAATATATAAATGCTTTCAACTAAACTGTGAACCACTAGAAGGAAGAAATTTTTTTTGCAAATTAAGGACTTCGTATGAAAAATAAGGTAAAAAGTGTCTTGTTTTCGCTATCGTTAATGTAGTCGTTATTTTTCAGGTGGTTGAAAAACAGGTCCTCAAAATTTCAGCCCCGCAATGCTTACAAATTCAGTTTGTGTGGCTGGCATTACAAATTAAAATCAAGCTTTCCTTCATTCGAAGTAAATTTTTCTTTCCTTGCCCTTGAGTTAGTTAATTAAACAATCCTTAGGTACCTGTCTTATTTATTGAAGAAATTTGTTTCCATTTATTATTAAACCTCTAGCTATTCAAATTTCATGTCTTTCAAAATGTCAAAACCTGTATTATATAAATTTATTTAATCTGACTTAAAATGCATGTTAGATAACTATATGCTAATAGCCTTTTCTTCTATTCTTCAATCTCACTAACAACCATAGGTCATTGGGTGACAAGTGAACACCCAGATGTTTCAAAACTACTTTCACGAAGGCACATGTATTGTCTTTTTCCCTGCTTACAGGTGACTTTCAAAAGGCTTTTTAGGCGTTGTTTACCAAACGTTTCAAATTCTGTAGTGGCCACCATTTGGAGTACACTTTACCATGCGGGAGGCTTTGGATCGCTACTTTAAAGTCACAAATTACAGGGTTTTAAAAGTGTTTCCTGGCACTTCGTCATGAGAAGTGGCTGGAACTAACGAAACAAAATGGTGAAAATACCATCATCAAAACCAGCCTCCCTCTTCTTGAGTAACATGTTGCTCCTCGTGCTGAATCGGTTATCATACATGCAGGCAAAGAAAAAAATTAAAGTGCTGTGGAAAAACGTTCTGTACAAGGTTTCTTATGAAACAAAAAATTTTTCGTCAAGTAAGCTAGAATTGCGTACCACATTATCCTTTCCTCTTAGGTGATTTACGTTCTCTCCAACGAACCTCATTATTCACAAAATCAAGGAACGGCATCTCTTTTGGGTCTATGGCTAATCCGTTTTATCTCACTGATGCCTGTTACTTTGATTTGAAATAAAACTTGAAAACTTCAAATACAACACTAGCAACACATCAGGTAGCTAAAGGCGTGAAGAAATTAGTATCTAAAGGCAATAGTGGTACATGTTACTACTGCCAATGTTACTAACTACCACGAAGTTTGTGCAGGAGCAAAAGAAAAAGAAGTAATGCAACGGAAGGGCGGTATTTCAAGATATTCTCTCACCAGTCTGCGACTGGATGGGTGAAGTAGATCTTAAATATTTCCAGTGTATGTTACCATCAATTGGTGATCAATTGGTGTCAGAGATCGAAGACCATGCCGATGGCCACGATGACAATTCGATGGCAATTTCGGGACCGTGCAGAAACTTGAAATGACAACGTATGCCCAGCTGATAAAAGCTTGTAAGAAGAGCGGCTTGACGTCGCAGATTTTCACTACTGAAATTGGTTGCAGTGGATTTGAAGAAAGATCTTTGATACGGTTTTCATACAAATCTGGCGTGGGTTGCAAGCCCAAGAAGATAATAATCCATTCCGGAGATTCATCAGTCGTAAAGTCTTTGCTGTGGATTTGCAAAAGTTCATATATAGTGCCGACTGAACTACTTTCTCTCTATTGTCAAAGGGTCGTACTAATGACACAGGGCGGAAACGACTCGGCAGGATGCACTACCTGGTGACCTGTCAGCATACCGTCTGCAGCTGTAAGATTTAGCGTTTTTGTTATCTTTTCTCCTTCATTCTACATGTTAAGTCTATAATTCTCCCCCTTTCCCCCCATATACATACACAAACACACATGTATACACAAGCACATATAGTAGTAAACCATATTTTACACGTAAGAGTTCTAAAGCTCGTGTTAACCTGCTGGCTACCAATAATGGTTTCTAGAATAAAGTAGCTAAAACAACTGGTGAAATAAGTCGTCTTCTCGTTATTATTCTGAAAAAGAAACTGCTTGAAACTTGGGGTTTCCTTCGATAGGTTTAAAGAAAGATTTTATCCAAATCTTCACGTAATATCTTGTTACTTTGGTCCACAGTGCTTATGAAGCAATAAAAAGGCATCTTCAACGGATTGTTTTAACTAAAGAAACTCTTAATGACCTGTAAAAAGTTCTTTGTACATATTTTTACAATTCACAAAACACATAGATAATATATGCTGAGATTCAGGGCTCTTTCCAGTTTTTTTTGCGAAATGTAGTCCAGCCTTGGAATGTAAAAAGGCGCATTTAGTTGTAAGCAGGAGAGGTTGCTGCGACTCGTAACAAATAAATACATCCAAAAAAAGGTCAGGAAAATTGCTTCGAAATCGCAAATCTATTAAAGTTGAGGTCAGGAGATAAAGCTACACTTTTAGAAAGGTATACTGGTTGTTTTGTGTTAAATGGATGTTTAGGTCAAAACTATGTTGCAGTGACAAAAATGCTTGCTGAATGTTTCTAAAATGGGTGATTTCAGTATAAAATAAGTTTATGTACAAAACACGGAGCTAAAATTGTAAAATTACAAACTGCCAATCGCCACAAGGTGTTAAGGAGTAAGTGGCGCGGTAGCATTATTTTCACACAATCTTTCTTGCGAACGTTTTTGTTCTAAGTGATTTGGATTATTGTTCACCAGCTCTGTACACCCCCAACTGTAGCCACATTGACACATTTTTGAAACTTCAAACGCGAATGTGTTCGTCTAATATTTAGCTGTAACACAAGTACTAACAGTAAGACTTTGTTCATTCAAACTAAATGGCTAGCTATATTTTCATCCCCATGTTCAAAATCTTAAAGGATGGAGGAGCATCGTATCTTTTGGAAATGTTTACGAAAGCTGCAGCGACTCATAAACATAAATCCAGAAATTGAGTCATAGATGAATACAAAGGGGTTCTCCAAAGTCTTTTAGGCAGTATAGTGATAAAACCTGGAACATTTTACAAAACTCATTAAGACAATATCTTAATTTGTTTAAAAATAAATGCAAAGCCGATGTTATGGACAGTGTTAAACTATACGCATATCAAGTATGGTCCCATGGATGAATTAAGAAATAGTTTTTCCATTAACGTCTGTAATTAAATTTTATATTAGTCATTAATTATTGTTATGTCAATTTGGATTAGGTTTTATTTGTTTTGCTTCAAACTCTTCTTTGTACACCAAACTGAAAAAAAAGTTTTCACTCAATTTGTGATTCACGCTGAAGAAATAAATACATACGTAGATACGCGTAGGGATACATGAAATGGTACTAGGTCTTAGTGACAGTAATCATCATAAGAGTTGTAAGTAATAACAAAACCAGAAACTTGCCAGGAAATACAGTCCAGGTAATTAGTGGTCTAATTCCAAGCCAGGCCTTTTTAAACTTTTCTGCAGTTTCTTAATATTAAATGCAGCAATAACACGTATAAAGAAATACCATGCATTCCAAGATCATTTTCCTATCACTTTATTAGACAGACTTAAAATTATACATTTCTTGCTTATTTTTACTGTAGAATCAGGAAAATGGTATTTTATGAGGCTACCAAACAATTTAATCCCACACAGGTTTACAAACAACTACTATTACTTAACCTTTTTTTCCAATTGGGATTTCTTTCAACTTTCAAAGTCAGGCTCCTTGCCAAAAGGCAGTATTTGGGGTCAACTCATTATACAATATACTGATTTATAAAGATGTAAAAGTTGAAAAATTAAAGTAAAGTATTTACATTAACATATAGAGTCAGGAAAGTTTACTTATTACAAAATAAGATTTGTTTTGCGAGTTCACGTCTTCTGTTTGTCTGGTTATTTTAGTGTAAACCCTTCCAAAATGAAGGTGATACAGGAGTAAAAAATTCTTAATAATGATTTTATTGGAACTTTGATGTGGTCACCACTGAAATTTGAGTCTCTAGAGTTAGAGTTTCAAGACAGAAATATACTATTTCTTGTCTTGTCAAGACAAGACCTTATATTACTAATTAATTATTAGAAATGTTTATCCGTTGATACAATGTAATCCTGGCAACTTTGCCAGTCCATTCATCTCCCTTGTACACAAAAGAAGAAGGTGCAAGTAAGTAGGGGGTGGTATTTACATGAATGTAGGGAAGTGCTTTGTAGCCCAAAATGTGCACTACCTGAAGGCTCATAAAAAGATACACCCTCATCTGAACTGTCACTTTTCTCCAGGATTTTTCTTGAAACAGCCAGAAATGTAACAAAGAACATCTGATTGCCACATATCACTGGTCAACAATAATTGTGCAACTTTAGAGACAACATTTCAAAACTTGAGCTTTTACCCTTGGAAGTGATAGCAACGCAATACACAGGTTTGGGAGCTTCAGCTCTATTTTTCAGGACTTCCGCTTTTAGACAAGTACATTCAAGCTGTCTTGGGAAATGCAGTATGTGTTAATGTAGTCATAGGGTGACTGTGTTTTCCCCTACAAGAACTTTGCTAATCTGAATAATTGACTTTTTATTGCACTTTCATTGGTGACAATATTTAGATAAAATAAAAAAAACCCCTTTAAATTCACCAACTTCCTCTATATAATTTCTTTCAATTATGTAAATACTTCTCCTTTACCTTCTTTTCCAGCATGGGCAAACTTAAGAAATTAGGTCCCATACATAAATTTCATGTTACAAGTACAACACTTCATATTAATTAGCAAAGCAGGTTATTATAAGTGCATTACGGATCAAACCCTGCAAACGTTACTTCAAACATACGAAGAAACATTTGGCGCAAGGTAAGATAGTGATTACCAAAGGATTGCTGTACGCTTTGCATGTTTAGATTTAGCCAAAGTTACGAAACAAGCAGATTGCCAGTATAAAATATTTCCAAAGGAATGAGCCTTTCACCACAAAGCATACACACAAGAAATTGCAATACATCGAGAAAAGGAATTAAGACCCTACATAAATACCAGTGGTGTAACTCATACTGGAGTAGCGTGGTGGTTGGACTGTTTTGGACAAATGACAAAAAATAATTTTTGTGTTTATTTGTTTCACAAAGAGCCTTTACATGATTCTCCCTTGAGAAACAATGTAAACTCAGAGTCGCCGGACAACAGATTTCTACATTTCAAAGGCAATATAATAATATTTATGTATTCTATGCCATATATATCGTGCCTTTTAATTCAATTCAAAACGTACTCAATATTTCTCATAATAATTAAATCCGTGTTTGGTTAAACGCATATCATTATTTTAAGATATTAGGCCATTTTTATCTCATATTAGCCTGAAATTGATATAGTTAGATGGGTTCCCCCCAAACCACATCAAGCTCAATAAAATGCAACCCATTTATGTCACATGACATAAATATGATTGTAGGTCTCTTATTTCTATGACTTTACCTATGGGATCTTAATGACGACTCCTTTCAGATCTATAAGTGCCAAGCTCCAATTTCCTAATTACATCAATTTTTTACTTTTCTTGGCGATTCCACTACGGTTCCTACTGTTTCGTAAAAATAGTGCTTGTACCAACTGCACCATTTTCAGAATATGCAAGATCTCAACAGCAGAAAAATTATCACTACCGCCTCTTTCTATAAGATCTCGTCCTTTCTTTGGTGGCCTATTTCATAACTCAGCTTCAATACCATAATCTCAAGTGCACCTTTACAGGAGTGCCAACATATTTCTTCCAGCAAATACTTAAAACAAAAATGTTCATATATGTTTTTAAGAATATGCAGAGGCATTGTATTTCCCCATCAACGAAATTGCTTTCACTGGCGAATAATGCCCTTTCCACCTTGAAAAAGGCTGAAAACTCGCACTCTTGAGCATCTAACAATAAAGCTTCCATTAGCTCCAAAAATATAAATATATGGTATAACATGGGCAAGCAACCGAAAAGCATTTTTCAAGTTTCTTGTTGTTCTTCTCGCAACGCTCTTTGGTTTTCACAACTGAGTAACTTTACCCTACTAAAACCCAACGCATTCATGCAGATCAGACTTATCATTGACAGGATTTTTCTGAAAAAAATCCTGTCAATGATAAGTCTGATCTGCATGAATGCGAAAATTTCCATGCCTTTCAGTGCAGAGAGCTTTAGCGCATTAAACTGATGAAATTCTACTATTAAGTCAAGGTGTGCAAAGGGTGTCTTAACATATGTCACCAACCTTTTTGTAAAATGTAGGATATACAGTAATTGCAGTGAAACAGGGTTTAGATCAATACTTTAAAAAATTTCCTTTCTGGAATTGCAAATACAATCTAACTTTTGCTCCAAAAGAGTCATATACGGGTTTTGTTGGAAAAATCCAACCAGCCTAAGAAATTATAACGGATTCTGTGTTATCATTTCCTGGTAGTGTTTTTGACATCTACTACCTACCGAAATCTGTATGATAAACATCAAATTATCTCAACGTATGTATGAATACTACTTTCATTTAATACATTTATGCATATAACTTCAAATTAAAGATTTGTTATATTTTAATGACTAGCGTTCCCAATATATGCTTGAGTAAATATATTAATAAACTTACCTCATCCTTCAGGTTCTTCTTAGACTTAAATTCTTCTCTGACCCAGTCTTTCAATAAGCTTTTGTAGTCAACATCCTCTAAGACATTGATTGCTTTCATCAATCCCCTGTACAACACGATTACCTCCCTTCTCAGTAGAAACTGGTTCGCAGGGAAAAAAACAAAACAAAAAAATTGAAAGATATCACAATATGCAGAAACAGAAGCTGCAGAAACAGAGGTGCAGTGGTTATAACAGAAAAAGTAAAAGTAGCAGCAGTGAGCAAACTACAACGTGGAAAAGAAGTTCTACACTGAAAGAATCGGACCAGTCTTAAGAGTATGGGATACCTTCATGTAGTACAGCAACGACGTCGAACTTTGAAAAAGCAAATAAAGTCTAGAACCATGCCTTAAGAATTGCCACAAGTGTTGTGAAGTCCATCGCCATCCAAGCAATGGAATCATTGGCAGGACTCGGAAGTCTAGAACACAGAGAGAACACAAAGATCCTCACACAGTCAGCCTAGTACAAGAGACTGAAGGTTCACCTATTCAACAAACGGATGTCAGAGCCCACCAACTGGCGGCGGAAGAGAGACTGCTTCTTGCGTCTAGCTGGCAGATTGAAAAGAAAGACCCAGACCTAATGAAGCACATCAGTACCCCTATCTCTATGTGAACCATTCTTCCATCGTGGAAGACGGGCTTTCCACAGATACCCCAACAGGCTCAAGGGATCCTCGGGCAAGAATTTCAGTCTTACATGAAAAAAAGATACTCACTCTCTACTAAATCAGTGAGGTATACTCAGCAGAACACGTTAGCCAAAGGTGCAACAAGAAATGGTGTAGGAGGCATACACATTGTAAAGGATGGAACGACCCATTGCCAGTCCACCACCACAGGAAACTTCTTTGCAAACTACAAAGCAGAACTTGAACCTGAAGACTGCCGCCAAAACAGTTATAGAGTCTAGAAATAGGGCACACAACAAAGTTGATTTAAAAGCTGAACAGGGTATCCAGTATTTCTTTCAACAACAGAAAAAAACCAACTCTTTCTTGTAGCTCTCCTGCACTGGCAGTTCAAACTGATTATAAAGCTTGTAAAAAATGGATACCTTCAATTCCAAAAGCCAGTTAATTCGCACAAGAGCTCCAGAATGGACCCTAAAGTTCATCGCGCACCATCTACAACCAAACAAGCAAGCAAGTCCTGGAAGAAAATGGTCACGAACGGTGTAAAGCTTCACCGTATCTAAATTTGCTCCAAACATTCCATTTTCTCATGTCCCGACGCTACACTTTAGTTTCTAAAACTCCATTAAAAACAGAATAGGGGCGAACGCCAACTGTTCTTTTGCAACGGGTTTACAAAAAAGCCCAAGTTCCTCCTCGGCCATAACTTTTTTCAATTGCATCTGCTGTCAGAGTGCAACACAGGGTCTAAACTTCCGGTTTCAAAGAATACGATGAGAAGTGTTTTCATGGGGTAAAATGTTTCGTGTTCAATTCGTTGAGTTAGGAACTTCTGCGATTTGATAATTGTTTAGTGTTTTATTATGACGATGATTCGCAGGTGGAATGTATGTTGCACAAACTGAAATTTTGCTATTTTGAATGGTCAAAATGAAGTAAACTTAAGTGATCTCAACTTTTCTTTTGATTTCAAATGGCTGATGTGCAGTTTATTGATATTTACTGGCCACATGAACATACTGGTACTTATGAATCCAGTGACCTGGGAACTTAAAAATGAATTTTGCTACAGTATATTTTTCACAGAGCCAACCTTTCTTTTCTTGACATGAGGAATAAAAATAACCACACCCCTCCACCTCCGACACGTTTACCTTAAGGAAAGTTCACGATGTTTCGCCATTTTATCTCTAGCGAACGCCCGATAGTAAGATAAATTGTATGATTAAAAGTTCTCACCTCCTGGTCATACAAAAATGTTATCATTGTTGTTGCAATATGTCTGATGGTACATGTTAAAAAAGCCTAATTTTCATGTCAATGTCATAATTTTTTTACTCCATTCCTCATTGCGTAACATACGCTTCTTTGGAGACAAAATAGTCCTGGAAATCTTGTGATATGTGAGCAAAAATTTCTAATCACTTATTATGTCTTTTAAACCACATGTCCAATGAATCCACCTGTATTGTTTGCATTTCATTACTGTTACTGTTGTTGACAGGATCCCAACACTTTTATCATGATTGCTATTTCAGAATAGTCTTTTAATTGAAAAAAGTCAATTCAATCTCTTAAGCATTACTATTCTCTAATACTGTCTCTGGCTTTCTCTCTATTATATATATATATAAAATGCTCACTGCGCATGCGTAGTTTGAGCACTCTTTAAGCTGTGTTTGCTCCGGCAACATGACCAGAGAGCTATGTCTCAGAAGCTCTGTGCTGCACTGATGAGCCCACAAAGGGCGAAACGGTACTGTCTGCAGATTGAGTATATATATATATATATATATCATATAGTTTAGAAGATTTTAGAAACTCGAACCATGCAATGTTTGGAAACTGAAAAGAAAGAGTTGAGAAAGCTAAACACGATCGTAAATGAAATGGAAAGATACAATCTTAAGACTTGGGGAATTTCGGAAACTAACTGGAACGGTTAGCGCAGTTTCAAAACTGGGTAAGATCATACAGTGCTTTTCTCAGGAATTGATGAGAAATACAGTCAAGGTGGAGCGCTTATCCTTGTTAAAGAAACACACAAGCCACTTATTGGGACATCACTTGACCGGAAAACTTGTAACCAGATTGTTTTCATCATGCTCAACCAAAAATGTAAGAGTGGCATAAAAAATCCCAAAACCAGAACGGGAGCTGATTGCAGCAGATGATGACTATAGTGTCAAAAAAGCCAATAAATTCGAAGTGCTGCTAGCTGTGAAGATAAGAGAACTCAAAACGAGTTGTGGGAAGAAGGTAAAGAAATAATTCTGGCCACTCTATGTCAAAAAAGATGCTCCCACTGTGGCTCTTGAATGGAAGGCTCATGAAACTGAACAACCGCCCATGATAAATGAAGTACAAAAATCTAACAAAGAATTAAAAAAAGGCAAAGAGCTCTGGAACTGATGAGATTACGGCGGAACTGATAAAAGGCGCTGAGGAAAATGCAGAAAAAAATTTCTGTAAACTCATCGTTTAGACCTAGCAAGAGAATTGCCGGAAGACTGGGTAAACTCGGTGTTTGTGCCGATCCTCAAAAGAAGGAAAATCAACAATGTTACAACAACAGAACAATTGCTCTTATCAGCCACAGCATTAAAGTTCTCTTGTAAATGAAAGCAGACAGAATGAATCCTAACCTGAAAGAGGAAACAGCTGAAGAACAAGCTGTTTTAATCCAGGTACTGGCACGAAAAATCAGACCCTAAACTTGAAAATAGTGAATGAAAAAAACAGAGAACATGGAAAAGATTTATGCTTGTGTTTTATCGACCATACTAAAAGATTTCACATGATTGCACACGAGACTCTCTGGAACATCATGAAAGTCATGGAATTCCCACAACACATTATCCTTCTGCTTAAAGCGATGTATGGGAACAACGTATGGGTTATCATACTTGTTTGAAATAGAAATGGATGTCAATGAAGGCTGAATCCTTTCACCACACCTTTTCAATCAATACTCTGAAAATGTCACGAGGAATAACCTTGGAGGTTTTCATGGTAATGCTACCATCAATGAAAGGCAGGTAACAAATCTGAGGTATACAGATGATGTGTTTCTTGTAGCCAGCTCCCTGAATGAACTTGAAGATCTTGTTGACAGGGTGAGAAATGAAAGTAAAACTCCTGGGCTCTACTTGAACGCAAAGAAAACGAATGTGATGAAAATTGGAGGGGAGGCAAGAGGTGAGGAATAAGGTACTGAACACATCTTGATCAATGAAAAGCCAGTCGAGAACGTGAAAAAATGTACTAACCTTGGTGCCATCTTCACTGACAACTATGACAATAACATCGAAACCAAGTGCAGAATCGCAAGAGCAAAAACACATGTCTTATTACAAAGAAAAAATTGTTAAACTGTCTTGTTTTCTCGAATGATACTTATGGCTCGGAATTTGCAGTACAGTACATTTAAAAGGTGATATTTTGGGCAGTATGGGCATTACTGCACTCAGTAGCTGTTCTTAGATCAAAACTCTGGCAAATTACAAATCTAAAAGTGGTTTCCCCAGTGCACATTCCTGGAGAAACCAGTCAATGAAGCCCAAGGTCTAGATCCTACTTTGACTGAGGCGCAATGGGTGCTGCTGGATAAGGTTAATATGGTGCTGGAGATCTATGCAACATTTTATGACAAATATTTAAGTCATGGCCTCAATTTCACTTGTCAGTCTATCTACTGGCAAGTCATAGACTGAATTCATTAGTTGTTTTACTCGTACCCATAGAAGAAAGAATAGGTATTAGGTAATTGCTCATCTTTGCCCATGATGATACCATTAAATGTGAATATTCTCATTTTATTTCTGATTTGGTTAACATTCTGACACCAGTGAAGACTATATTAATTAGTATTTCCAAACATCAGCTTTCGCATACCTTTAGCTATCCAGCATAGCTTTAAACTCTGCACAATAAACACATTTAAGTTAGGTGACTAAAATCATTGATAGACAGGATGAAGATGTTTGGAAAATGAAGCATTACTTAAAAAACCCAAAAAAGCCCCATAAACAAACACACACCAAAAAATCACCAATCCCCAGAGACCTTTTCATTGCAACAATTTTTAACGGGGTGTAGCACTTGTTTTGGATATCTGTCACTGCAACACAGAAGAAGAGTAATGTGTAGTAATTGTTTGGGGAAATAACAACGAACACTTGCACAACAGTAAAGCTGTGTGGCACAATGTCTGGAATATTTACCAGGAAATACTCATCTTTGGCTCAAATAAATTGTAAAATGATAAGAACTATACAGTCATGGCCAGGAAAATAACCTGAATAAAAAATATACTGTTTTGTGTTTATATAGGGCAACTAAACAGATGTTTATGCAATGCAAAAAAGAACCAGGTTTCATAGGAAAAAGTGCAACAAATGACTTAGAAACAAATAGCCTTAGTTGATTGTTACATCAATTGGTTGATAAGGGTTAGGGCAACTAATTAAATCTTTTTGTCAGGATTACATGTACAGATAGCTAAGCTTCCAAAATGCGCAAGGGGAACATTTAGTGACTCAGCATTGATGCCTGTCCTTTCTGAGGGTCTCCTGCATTACCTTTGGCTAGTGATGTGTCTGTGTCGTTCCAAATTATATATATGCCTTGGTCCTGCTGCCTTGGGTTTTTTTCATTCTACCTAGCATGGACCTTACTTCCGAATGCAGGATTTTCAGTTCATCCGTGTCTTTCTTAATTTCCAGGCAAGTTTTCTCTCTTATCTTCAAAGATTTCCTGAACATTTCCTGAACATGGCGACGGAGTTGCTCTGATTCACTTGATAGTAATGTTTCTATTCTATCACACTGTTTGTTTAGCCAGTCTTCTTTAGCTTTTTGTACATTTTGCAAACTTGCATGTTTACCCTTTTACTCATAAGTTTTAAGATTTAGTTTGTCATACATTTATTGTTTCTGTCTTTCTTTTTTGGGGGAATCGTGCTTCATGCAGTGTCTACCAAAGTTGCCTTACGTTTTGTAGCAAGAAAACATGTTGTTGGTGAGTGATCACTCAATGGATGCCCAAACAAAAGTTCTGTGGGTAATACACCCATATCTGGTGCTGGTGTGTTATGGTTTAGCAAGAGTGCCCTTGCAACTCTATTTCTGTCCAGGCCGACTAATTTTGGGGGTCAGTGACCTTGACTGAAGCTTCAACACCTGCATAGCTTTGAAGGTAGCACATAAATGACTTGTAAAGTAACAAGTTCCATGATTGTAGAAATGTGTGGAGTTCACATGAATTAACAGGCTGGTGACTTTCTGCTCTGAACTCTTCAGGATCACCGAAGTCTGCAATATATCTTTGAAGTTTCCAAATGATTTTTGCAGTTGTTGTATTTGGTTTGGTGAGAACAACTTCAGTCCATTAAGAAAAATGATCAACATAAATGATACATGCATGACCTGCCATTTGGGGTAAATGAGCCATGGCTTATTGAAATGGATAAATAGGAAAGCAGTTTTACTGGTGTATCTTTCTGGTTGCATTGGTCAAATTCATGCATTGGCAACATTGGTCCCAGTGACTTTGTATCTGGGGTCCCATTCTCAGGCACACTAATTTTTGTTGGGTGACAGCCTTCATTGCACTGACACCCTGGTGTCCAAGGTACAGTTGGTCAAGGATATGGCAGGAAAGGCCAGTAAGAATTAAAACACATCTTTCAAGGAAAACAGATTACTGATACAGCATAAAGCATGTCTAGCATTTCAGAATTCCTTGTGATGGGGGCAGAATGGCTTTATGTTCAGGAAATCTATGTTCTATCAAGCAACTACGTTCTTGGTAACCAGAGTCAGCTAAGGAGTGTTGGAGAATATTGTCAAGTGGTAAACTGTTATCAAATTGTACAAGAACAGCTGCTGAAACTGCACTTTCAATGCCTTTTTTGGATTAATTGTGAAGATGGGGGAGGTAATCAAGATGATGTTGGCTCCTTGGTTGTTGGTACCAGGTATGGCAATGATGTGGATTTGGAAATTAATGTATTTTCTCAAATTCAAAAGAAGGCTTGTTTTTCATTCAGGCCATGGTTATTAAAGGTATGGGTAAGAGGTCTATGGTCCATAGCTACAATCAGGTTGGGTCATGCCACAGTAAACATTTTGTAGAATTCCAATGCAAAGAGGAGTGCAAAGGCCTTGCCTATTGGTGCATATCAACTCTCTTCTGAAGTTGCAGGCCCAATTTTTTTAGGTGTTGGATAAACAATTTTCCAATGTCCTTCACACCATAGAGGATTTACTATTGGACAGGATCAGTGTTTTTGTGAAAGTATATATCTGATTCTATTTTTGCTTTAGTTGGTGGTAATGCATGTTTGCCAGTTGACTTTGAATGTCTTGATGATTTCTTTTATGGTGTCCAGGACTTCAGTTTTTGACGTGTGAAATAAACTGGTCCAATATACTATCTCAGTAAAATTTCCTGTTGTGCCTTAAAAGTTTCTGGAAGGGAGACATTGCTAATTTATAGGAAAAAGCATATGATGCTGCATTTAAGAAGTCCAAAGCATCACCTGCAATTGTAAGTTCTTTAGGTGTTGGCAAGTCATTAATGGGATTCAGCAACTTAAGATGAGGTTTTTAGCTACCTGCAGTGATACAAAATATTGCAAACTTCACAGTATTCATTGAGAATTCAAATTTACTAAACATATTTACTATGGTGAATGGTGCTTTTCTGTGTCTGTGCAGTTGGTCTCCTTTTTGGTGGTAGAGTTGAGGTTTTGAAAATTCACTATTCTCGAAGGTGTTCCACCTTTTCAGAGCACTGCTATCATGTGGAAGCACCAGATGCTTGGGGTTCCTCTACGTAGGGAGGAGCATCACCATCCAGTTGTCTCTTTATTGCTTCTTTTCAATGGTGTGGTATGCTATGGTTTTATATAAGGCTGAATGTTTTGGGTCCTTCAAGAAAGTTATTTTGAGGGTTTTTCCCTGACATTGTTTGTAGACTTTGATGATGGTATCTATTAAACAAACTGTTTGCAAAATATTGTGTCATCTATAATTTAATCTCTTTTCTGTATTATGATATGGCTGGGTAAAGTAACTTGTCATGGATAGGCAGGTAGGGTGCTCATGCAGGGCATCCACATTTGACAGGACAATCTGGTATAACAGTAATGTCAGTAATGTTGACATGGCTGTCTGTGATAAAAATAACCCTTTTGCATTGTGACAATAAATTATCTCAGTAATTGTGGTAGAGATAATCCTCATGTTGGACAGAAAGCACTTCTGATACCCACGTTGTAATCATTGACAGCAAGTAGATGGTGTCAGGTTTTGATCAAGTGGTCTTTTCTAAAATTTAGCTGGGAAACAATTTCAACTCTGATGGAACAAATTTGGGTTCCTGTGACTGAGATTGCTGAACTCTGAATAGTTATTGGAGTTGTTGAGATTTCAGTGGGCATGTGGGTTAATTGATATCTTGGTATGGACTATGGGCTGTGCTGCTGGCTTCTGTGGAATAAGTGTGTCATCTTTCCACTGTTCATGAGGTATGCTGTTGGTTAGTCAGAATGATGTGTTTTTGGTCACCAAGAATAAAAACGAGGCATTAATAGAGTTTGGTTCAGCCTAGTAGGCTCTGTTATCATCTTTTATAGAGACACTGTAGTGCTCAGGCATAAAGTACAGAATAGTTGAATAGCACTCAGGTATACAAGTACGAAATGGTTGAATTTGCCACAACTGTTAAATTCCTGTCCCTGAGCAGGCCCTAGCTCAGTTGGTTGAGCCCACACCATCTGCATTTTTCTGAGGTATACTTGTGATTGAAGTTTTGGGTATTTTACATGATGTCTCTCTCCTTGCTGTACTGGTATTAAGATGTTATTGGTCTTATCTCTGAGAAAGAACACCCAGGTTTGAAATGTTCCATTGCTTGAGCAGCTGATTTGTGACTAGCAGCCTTTCAGTCATCTGGCATTGGTTGGATTTGGTTCTGAATTTGAATAGTCCTGAAAAATAGTTTTGAATTTGAAAAGTTAAATAGTCCAGGTACTACTGGGCACATGGTGATGTTAGAATAAGATGTTTACAATCATGGTGGGTACAATCACAATACTGTGTTATATTGCAAAGCATTGCTTGTGATTTCAAACAAGATATAAAGTGAGTGGCAGCTACACTCTGACTCATTGAAAAAATTGTTGGTGATGAGTGTATGGTCTTTACAACTACAGATTTGATGTGTGCTAAGAGTTCACCTTGTGTTGCATTGTTTAGAGCACTGGAGCTGACAAAGTTAAATAGGCTATCATTTAATTTATGGCAGGGTCACATGCAGATCTAAATTCATTTTCAATCTCCTGTGCATTGGTTAGCTTGGTCAATTGTTTGAACCACTGTCATGCATTGGTAAAAACGATCCACTTGTCAGTACCATCAGCAGAAACTGTTGTGTGAATAGGTTTGGAATGTCAATGTCAGTCTGTTGGTGGAGTGGAGGATGGTGCTGGTTTTGGAACAGTTGTAACATGAGCATAGTCATTTGTTTCTGAATATCCATCTATTGTTCTTGTCTTTCTAGCATCATTGACATAGCAGCAGTATTGTACAGTATCTCACTCACCTTGGTAGCAACTCATAAAAGGATTAGTAAATTGCCCCATCCATCTGGAGACTTGGGTGACACCTCAGAAAAGTGCATTGAGTCCCTTAGTCTATCATTCTAATACAATGAAGATGTTGCCTGCAAGATATTGGTTAACTCCTGAGGTGGATATCTTGCTCAGTAGAAGGAAGTTGAGGCCAAAAGATACCTCAGACCATCAAGCTATTGTGACTGGCATCAACCAAATAAGAAAAAGACAAGTGAAAACAGGAGTTTCAAAAATGAGAACACTGGCTCAACCTGGGAAGTTTGATAATGCTATCAGAACAATAGTTCATGGAAAGAAAACAAAATAAAAAGATTTTTCAGGTGGAGAAGATCATTACAGATGGGTAGAGATCACTCTCAATATACAGAAATCGAGCAGCCTAATTACACTCTGGCCAATATCAGACCAAATGCTTTTGGTTAAGCTTCAAGTTTTACCTTAAAATATAAACTTTATAATATACTATAATTAATCAAATGTCAGATGACAACAGGGGGCAGCCAATAAGTGATGAGCTGCATCATAAATTATAGTCATATAGTAATGTCAATGGAAATAGATGGAGGATTTGTTTGCTTCCTTTGAAAGAAAAAAGTTGCAGTGAGATTATCATTTATAACTATATTTCAGTGTCTGGCTCCTTTGGGATGGGAAGTACTTCCATTTTTGCAATATTGTTAAGTGCATTATCACATAATGAAGAAAACAGCTGCATTACTGCCTGGCCCATTTTTAATCCATTTTCAATCTTGTAACAGTAAGCCATTAAAGGGAACATTAGTAAGTTCATCCTTTATGGGTCATTTATAATTTAGTATTTATACATCTGAAAATATATAGAAAAAATACAATATTTGGGGAAGAACAGGCCCTGGTAGAATGGGGACAAGGCCTTATTGTCAAACTACCTAAGAAAGGTGACTTGAAAGGCTGTAACAACTGGAGAGGCATGATGCTACTATAAGTCTCTGGGAATATTTTTCTTCAACCAAGTAATTGGAAACTAGCAGGCCACATCCATTTCCTACCACCAGAGAGATCTGCAAGACATCCACTCAGTTGGCACCCAGCAACAGTACAAAGGAAAAGAGGCAGGCTGAAAACAACCTGCCAGTCTACATATAAAGAGGACTGGAAGTTGAGGACAATCCTACCACAAAATGCAAATGCCTTGGCTCATGACCAAATCAGATGCTGCCACCTTGCTGGCCAATCTCAAAGGGCAGGAGGACCTAAGGTCAAAAGGTAAGGTATACTCATCTTCAAAAAGAACCAGGCAAAGTTACCCATGAAATAGCTAAATTTGACAGCCAATAGCAAAAGAACAAGTTTTTGATTTTAACAATGCTATGTTGCATACATTGCATGTAAAATTGACATAGTATTTTCTTATAACTTGTACATTCAAACAAGGACAAAGGGGAACACTGCTACTTACAAGGTTCCTTGACAAAAATTCTGAATTTAAGAACAACTCTGGAGCATGCACAGAAGAGTGTCCTTTTGAAAGTGTATTTTAAGTACCAACTGTATTCCAGAACAATTCAATGAATACAAGAACCATTAGCCACCCTGACCAAGCATATAAGAAAGACGACCACAATTCCTAATAAAAGTCTTGAAAGCCAATTCCGCTTGGTCAAAGTATTAATGAGCACCACTGAAATCACTTTAAATATTCTCTACTGGTGTGGTAAAGGTTATATTTTGGATTGGGGTGAATATTATGGTGATTCTAACTTTCTCGAGTACCTGCTCAAATTTTCTAACAATTCAATTTGATTCTGAAATTTTAAGGTGGGTTGGGGGTGATACAAAAAATAAACAAAAAAACTTACCAATATTTTTTTTTTTCATATAATGTAATTATATATAATTATAAGGCAATGCAGGGCAAAAACAGAAAAACGAAAGACAAGAAAAAAAAAACAAGAGGGGAAAATGCCCAATACAGGACAATGCCGGTCAATGCAGTAGTGCAGACATGTTTTCAGAATACCTAACAGTTTTAAAAGCTTATGCAGTTAGGTAAGGCTTCCATTCATGGTATTAAAACAATACTCACAAATTTCGGGGGAAACAAGAGCGCTTTGTTTGCCTTTGGTTATGTTTTATTCAAAAGGCAAAGCTAGTTCATTAACAAATACATCTCTTGGCGATTTCTTTTAATTTTCACGGTAAATTAAGCATGAAATCCTTCTCAAACAACCCTTTCCAAGGACAGAGACAGTTTAAAAAAGAAAATGCACGATGCAAAATGCTGATTCATAAAACAATACTTGGGGTTCGACGTGAACTATTAGGAATGTCAGATTACATCGAAAGCCACCAGAAAGCTGTACCATACGTTCATTGGAATATTTGTAGTAAGGTAGGAATCAAGACTTAGGGGTTAGGGGTTCGATTCCCCGGGCGGGCGAAAAAGACTTCAAAACTTTACAAAAGAAAAAAGCAATTGGTTGGTGGGTGGCAGGAAGGGGATCCGTTTAAGAAATTACTCACTGCCAATATAAAGTTCCCTCTGAAGGGCATCGTCTGAGCCCCAGTTTGTGGGGAAAATGACGTTAAAACAAACACAAACAAAAATATGCCAAGTAAAAAATATCCGATTTTGAGCATAGAACTAGACATCGAAAACAGATCCGACAGTAAATAAGAATGTAGTGCGTAAACTTACGTACCTCTCTCAGATTTGGACCTGGTGAAACCAGCCTGCAGAGACGTGAAGTGGCCAACATTTACAACAACGTTCCAATCCCACCTTCGTTGTGAGTCATTTAACTGATCTCGCAACTAATTCTTTATTTTGAGGTCAGTTTCATAACTCACAAGTTTTGCCTCTCAAGTTCCTGTGTTTTTCGTCTGAAAACGCTGACCAGGAATGGGCAAGTCATGCTGTCACGTAATATCTCGCAGGTCGTTTGTTCACTTGAGGTGCATGCGGTGGGTTATCAGTAGAATGCTGCCTCCTGGACCACTGTATTGTACTTATTGAAGTGTAATTCCCCCTGTCTACATATAACTCCTCATATCAAGGCCCTAAGTCCGTTGTTCATGACCACATCTTCTCGCAGGTAGTCCAAGAAACTAGCTACCACAAGCCCCCAGACTAAGCAAGGCGAATGTGGAGCAGAGGACACCGAGAAACAAAACCCATGTCGAGACAAAATATCCTCAACAGTGAGTGGACGGGATATACGAGGACCAAAATTGCAACGACTGAGAAGGTTGATGGGGGCAAACCGGTAGATAGACCGGGGTCACTAGCCCCAGTAGACAACCGGTCCCGGAGAATTGACTCGTAATAAAAACGTTCCAGCTGATGGGTAAATAGTTGGGTGAATTGGACTCTGGGTGAAACCGTTAGTCCAGGAGAAGGGTTTCTCCGATGTAAAACAGGCCGAAGTCAGATTTACTTGGCCTGACTTCTCAGACGGATAACAGTCACCATCATCATCAAATACGCCTTCCGTCGTTTGTCGACATTGCGTTAAAAATCCAATATTTATTGGATTTTATTTAGACATTCCTCCGAAGAGTAACAGTGGTAAGTGGTAAATGCATTTCTGCTAATATGATAGACAACAATGAGGCTCACAAAGTGGTGATCAACTTCAGAGGTCCACCCTTTGTGAATCGAAGTTCCATTTCCCTGAAGCGTGCAAAAGCGAATGGCTTTGAGGGAAGGAAGAGAATAAATCAAGACCGTTGCGACTGAACTTCCTTTAGCTAAAAGACTTAACAAAGAGATTTTTGACAGAAGTTCTGTCAAGATGTCACACCTTACAGAAATTTAAAGAATACTGACAAACAAATACGAGGCCAAAATCAACATCCGCTGAAAAGATGCAAGAAGCATGTCAATGGCCTTCAACGCAGCATACTCAAGGCTGCAGCAAGCCCCCCCCCCTCACCTTCCCGCCTAGGAGGAGGCACACAAATTATAGGCTTCACTAGACTGAAGAACTTTAATGTCTTGAATATCAAGCAATTTATATAAGAACAAAGTTCAGAAATAACCAAGAACTGAAAACAACATCCATTTGAAAGAAAAAACCGCAGTACACAAGAAAACCTTCATTCAAGCAGAAGAAAACAAGTGGAAGACTAAGATACTAAATATGTACAAGGGTTAAAGCAAATTATTGAATCTTGCAAGAGTCATGAATGATTAAAAGTCACAAACAGCTTGAAACATCTATAATCAAGAAAAGGATAAAACCAACACAGACCCTTTAATTTAATTAGCAATGCTGGAAAGTTCATAAAGACGCTCACTGATAAAAGGGTTACTTGGTACTTCTCAAGAAGAATGGTCATTTCTGACAGGCAGGAAGAGTTCCTGACAAGTCTTCAAAGCTTTTAAAGCAAAAGAAACAACACTCCGAGACAAGAAAAAAGCCACTGCAGTATCCTTATATTCGAGAAGGCCTTAGACAAATTATGGGGAAAAGGGATGAAGCTAATACACCAGCATAAAATCAAAGGCCAGGTGTTCAACTGGGTTAGCTGATATTTGACCAACATAAAGACCCAGGTACAAAACAGAAGACACTAGATTAGAACGAAGACACTGTGCCAAGGTGTGTCACAACAAGGAATAATTTGCTCTTCATTGTTCATCACATTCCGAATAATATCTGTAGTAAAATATTCATTTAGTGAGACTACAGGTATTTTCAAAAACTAAATGTAGTGAAAGATTAACTACGTATCGACCCTTAAGTTAGGCTTTAATCAACAATAACCTGCCAAGTTAACAAACTTGGTAGCTACGAATACAAACGGCCACTGATAATAACAATAACTGGCTCATTGGCCACCAGGAATCCAGAATCCAAAAAAAGGTCCATTGAGGTAAATATCATTTATTACGACATTCACCGTGTCCTTTAAAGATTAAGCCTATCTGCTGGACGCCTGAGTCGCTCAGAGCGTCGCACAGAGTTTTGTTCAGTCTGTTCAGTGCTGATAGGTAGACTTGCTTGGTTGGTTGCTGTTGGTACTTCTTGTTGTGTAGGAGAACTTTCGACTGTGGTTTCAGGTACATAATCGTGAGGCTGGATTTGAACTTGAGTTGTACTAGAGGGTTTGGGTGCAAGATGCTTTGTCGACACCGTTATTTTCCTACCGTCAGGACAGCGTACAAATGCATAGTGGGGGTTTGCTTGGAGAAGTTCCACCTCTTCGACTAATGGATCAACTTTTCCTGTGCGAACAGGACGCTTGGGGAGTACTGCGCCTGGTTCTGTGATCCAAGTAGGAATTGATGCACCAGAAGAGGATTTTCTTGGGAACGTGAAGAAGCTCTCATGAGGTGTCTCGTTTGTGGCTGTACAGAGTAGTGAGCGAATTGAATGGAGGGCGTCTGGTAGGACAACCTGCCAGTACTTGATGTGTATATTCTTAGACTTCAAGGACGTTTCAACAGCCTTCCATATGATACCCTTATATCTTTCAACCTGGCCATTTCTTGCAGGGTTGTAGCTTGTAGTTTGACTCGTTGCATAACAAGCAATGCCTTTATCTCTTAACATAGCTTGCAGCTCATGGCTCATGAATGATGCACCTCGGTCTGAATGGATAAATGCTGGCATGCCAAACAGGGAGAATAGCGTAGTTAAGCACTTGATTACTGTAGATGGTGATATATCTGAGCACCAGAACACAAATGGGAATCTGGAGTATTCATCCACTATTTTCAGGAAGTACTTGTTTTCATTGTTGCTAGGCAAGGGGCCCTTGAAATCGATATTGATCCTTTCAAAGGGCTGAGTAGCTTTAATGAGTGGGACTTCCTCTGGCTTGTGATAACGAGGCTTAGAATCAGCACAGATTTGACACTGGTTTGTGACACACTTCACCTCATCCAGTGAATAAGGTAAGTTTTTACTGCTAATAGAGTGGTTGAGTCTGGTAACATTAGGGCGACACAGTGCTTCGTGAAGATTATATAGAAGATCTTGAGATGCAGAAGCACAGGTTGCTCTGGACAATGCATCAGGGAGGACATTCTCCTTTCCTGGACGATATACGATATCAAAGCTGTAACATGCTAGTTAAAGTCTCCAACGAAAGATTTTGTCGTTCTTTTTTTTTGCCACTGTTGCGTTGATCAAACATGAATGATACAGACCTTTGGTCGGTTCTCAGATTGAATTGTCGTCCTGTTAGGAAATGTCTCCAATGTTTGATGGCTTCAATGACACCTTGTGCTTCCTTTTCTATGGCAGCATGCTTAAGCTCACTTCCCTGTAGTAAACGGGAGAAGAGAGCGACTGGCCTGCCATCTTGGCTGAGAGTGGCTGTTAGTGCTACATCAGAGGCGTCAGTTTCGACTTCAAATGGTACAGCTTCATCAATAGCAGCCACAAAAGCTTCTACCGCTTTTCTCAGTTTGTCAAACGTAGTAACAGCTTCAGGTGACAGGGGATAGGATCTAGACCTTGTGAGTGGCTTGATTCGGTCAGAAAATTCAGGAATCCACTGAGAGTAGTGGCAGAACAAGCCAAGGCATCTGTTGAATGATTTGGAGTCGTGAGGCACAGGTAGGTTGCGAAGGGGATTCAGCCTTCCAGGGTCTGGACGAATAAATCCTTCTTAAGTTAGATATCCAATAATTGCAAGTTTCCTAGTTGAGAAGACACTTTTTGAGTCGTTGTAACAGATATTCTTCCTCTTTGCTGCAGCGAGAAAGTCTTCAAGGTTTGTATCATGTTGTTGTTGGTCCTTCCCACAGATAGTGATGGTGTCCAGGTAAGGAAATACTGCATTGAGATTGTTCTGTTCAACAAACTTCAGCATCTCACGTTGAAAACAAGCAACTCCATTTGTGACGCCGAATGGTAGACGAGTGAACTGATATAGACTTTTACGTGCTTCAAAGGCTGTAAATTGCTTATTTTCCTCTTTGAGAGGAACCTGATTGTACGCGCTTCGAAGATCAGCTGTACTGAAGATCGGTACTGTGCAATGTTGTCTAACAGGTCATTTATCCTTGGTAGTGGGAAGGCATCACGTTTAGTGAAACAGTTAATAGTTTGGAAGTAGTCGATAGCTAGTCTCTTTTTGTGATTTTCATCTTTGGTCACAACAACTTGCGCCTGGGTTCTATGATCCCTTCTTTGAGCAGCCTTCCAACTTCTCTATCGATGAACTTAAAGTCGACCTGGCTGTAGCGACGACATTTGCTTGCAATTGGGTGACTGTCCTTAGTTAGATTTGCAAAAGGGTCAGCTGGATCCATGTTGAGGGTACTAAAGCCACAAACAGACAATGGGTGATGGCTGCCCCCATATTGAAATGTAATGCTCTTTTGTTGCGTAAAAAGTATGAAATCAGTGCAGAGTCCAGGAAGAACTAAAAGGCGGTACTCCAAATTACCTGTACAAGTTCCTATGACTTTGACTGATAAGGTAGTAGAGGCCATAGAAACAGCACCACTAGCGGGTTGTACAGTTAGACCAGCCTTCGTAACTAGATTTGGGTGTATCAAAGTCTCAGTGCTGCTACTGTCACACATTGCCTTTACTTTCACGTTTTCAAGGCTGATCGTAGCTTTTGACTTTGATAGAGACTCATTGCACTGGGTGGTGGCTATAACAGGTGAATGAATAGATGCTGATACCCTTGGGGTAGCTTTATTTTGACAGACGTTGGCGTAATGACCCCTCTTCTGGCACTTTGCACATGTAGCCTCCTTCGCTGGACACTTAGATCTTGGGTACCGACTGTTTCCACAGAAATAGCAGCTGGAAGAAGTTGTTTCAACAGCAGTGGGTAAAGTATTCTCCTGGGCATCTGGGGATTTTGGAGACCCAGTAGGAATAGCAGCGTTGACTAGCGTATTTGGGGTTCAATACAACTCAGAACTCTTCATGGCCAATACATCAACAAATGAATGATATGTTAATGTAATGCATAACAAAACATTCAGAACTATACCTTTGACAAGTAAAATCAGTCCTTGGATGCGGTGTAGTAGCTTGCTTTGATAAAGTCTTTACAATTCCGAATCAAGAACTGTGGATCAGGACTGCTGTAAAAAAATCAACTCCATTTCAGGCTATGGACACTGACAAGTCTTCATAACGTTTAAAGCTAAAGAGATACCAAAGGCCTGATACATACTGGCAAATTCAAACAAATGAGAAACTGTCCAATGCACAAAAGAAGAGTATTAGAGCCTAGCAAATAGCAGCGGAAAAGCAGCAGTTTTGTTCAAAATGCCCAAAGACGGGAGGGACAGGATCCGGAACTATTGTAGCAAACGTGTAAAGAACGTCCAAGACATAAAGTATGAGTCTGAAAAAGAAATTAATTTTCAGAGATCAGAAATTAGCATTCCGGGTTTTATCACAAAAAATGTTCAATCAGAAGTGGAGAGAACGCCAGTAACACTCAAATACTTAGAGAACATCTATCCAATTGACAAGTGCATGCAGACTTCCTCTGATGGCTCAGCAGAAAAGGTAACAAGAAATAGAAGTACGAGAATCTTCGTCACACCAAAAGATGGAAGATTCACACAGAATCTCATCCCAAATGGGAAGTTTTTGGTAAATCACAGGATTGAAACCAAGGTATTTCAGAGGTCAACCACAACGCCCTATGAGAATAGCACCGCCAGGCACATGCGACTTGTTGTCCTCTCTGATGCACTTTCATTCCTCCAAGCACGTTAGAATACTTAGAACAAACTAAAAACTCTTGTCTCTGCTCTAACAACCTTCCAACAGTACACAGAACAAGTACCCATACAGTAGCTCTCTTCACATTAAAACATGCCAGATAATAAAGTGATAGCCAGACTTGCTAAGAAGGAAGATAGATGTCCTCACAAAAAATCAGGAAGTCAGTTTTAAAGAAGGTAAGACCACAATGAAAGATAAACAAAAGAGAAGATGGGTTCATCAAGATGCAGACTTTAGCAAAATGGAAGCCTAGAAATTCATTGCAAAAGATGGGAAAGTGACAACTATGAGACTGAGAACAGGCTACGGTAGACACACACATCGATTAAAGCACAGTCCCATATTGTTGCTTTACGAGTGTGTACCTGTGGCTTTTCTTCAATGACTTTAGAAGTCTGTTCCATTTGAACATTTGAGCAGAAACCTGACCTGCCGACACAATGGCGAGGAAAAAATTTTATAAACCCATAGGGAGCCTCCAGCGGACTCTTAAACAGCCCCACCAAAATTGCTGTTTGAGCAAAACACGAAGATAAAGTTTGTTTACTTCTTTAATTTTTACGTCCGGACACCGTTAAAATGATACTTGTAGTGTGCAGGACACAATTCATCATAAGCGTAATCGTTATAAATATCATCAACACCATCAAGTTCATTTACGTGGGGAGGAGAGGAAAAAAATATGATGGATTGCGATGTGATTTTCGTCTTTGCAGTGAATCAATTGTCCTTTACAACTTCGTTACACTCATTCCCAAACAAATGTTCAAGTATGAGATCATATAGAAGTGAGAGGTGTGGTATTTTATAACTAGGTCCCTCGCTAAGATAACACGGAGTGAACTGTACTACAACTCACTTCTAATAAACAATGAAATGTGAGTATATTGAAGCTTTTTCGTCAAATTAACTGTGCCATCAAAAGGTCAATTGTTGTATAGTAAAACCAGATCATGATGCAGAATACGAAACGTTACCATCTGGATTATATTCAGGTTGCCCAGAGTACACAACACAATCTTCTGCTCTTTCTTTTCAACTGCTATATGGTCTCCCTTTTCCCATGTTGGCCGAAGGTTATCTGGCACACCTCAATCGGATACGTCTCGTTCAAGCACAAGAGCACCTGGCTGGAAAGTTGCAAGAGTATTTAAGTGTTCATGATTCCTATTACTGTGCTTCCCCGAGATAGCCTTGGCAATGTTATAAGGTTCTTGCATAGTCTTAGCCCACTTCTCTAAATACTGTTAATGTCGCACAGGTTTTTCTGACTGAAGTCCAGGAATAAATCCCATGGTTACTCGAGAATGGCGATCAAATATGTGAAATAATGGTAAATATCCGCGGAGACTGAGCTCCGCCATTCAGTCTGTCTTTGACTACCATTGTGTGCACAATGCTTTTTGTGGTTTTTATTTTTGCCTTCCACTAATTTTCTGCAAAATGTTGTTTGTCAAAAAACGGAAATGGGATGACTCATATGTTAGTTTTGGCTTCACCTGTATGAGAGAACGAGATGGAACTGAAAGACCCCAGTGTATGCTTTGCGATTCAGTACTAGCAACAGAAATTTGAAGCCATCAGGACTGAGGGATCATCTGAAAAGCAAACACATTAATCATGTTAATACATCGATTGATGCTTTTAAGCTGAAAAGAGTTTGCTATGGTCAGAAAGCAACTCTTTCCTCACATGGTTTTGCTGCTCCTGGAAAAGCCTTTTTGGAAGCCTCCTACAAAGTTTCGTATTGATTGTCAAAACAAAGAGACCGCACACGATTGGGGAGACCCTCGTGAAACCTTGTGCACTGGGGATGGCAAAAATCGTGCTGGGAGAGGATACAGCGAAGAAATTAAGTCAGGTACCTTTGTCCAACGACACTGTACACCAGAGAATTAAAGACATGAGTCAGGACATAATGACCCAAGTTTTCAGCGAGATTAAATAAAGTCATGCGAAAATCAGCATGCAGATCGATGAATCAACTGATGTTTCAAACAACAGTCAATTGCTTGTATTTGTACGCTATGTACATGAAAAGAACATCAAGTAAGAGTTTTTATCCTGTGAACGACTCGAAATAACAACCAAAGCAACTGACGTATTCCAGCTGGTCCAATCGTTCTTTGTTTACCATGAGTTGGCATGGGATTTGATTGGGTCTATTTGTACGGATGGAGCTCCTGCCATGATTGGCACATAATCTGGATTCGTTGCTTTGGTCAAAAACAAAGCTCCACATGTGCGCACCACACACTATGTTCTACATCACCAAGCTCTGGCATCCAAAACATTGCCAAAGAAACTTAAGGAATTTATGGGGATAGTTGTACGAACAGTCAACTTTATTCATGGAAGTGCATTGCAGCATCGATTATCTCAAAAATTTTGTGATGAAATTGGAACTCAACACAGTGTCTTATTGTACCACACAGAGGTACGTTGGCTAAGTCATGGTCGTATTTTATCGCGTGTAGTAGAACTTCGGAATGAAATCCTCGAATTCCTCAAGCATCAACAATCCCCACTAGCCGATCAATTTAAAGATGAACAGCTTATTGTTAGTGTGAGATATGATTCGAACATATCAATGCAGGGGACGGATTTTGACATTGTTCAATCCAGGAGAAAATTGTCGCATTTAGAAGGAAATTGTCTATCTGGAGCCACCGCGTTGAAAGCGGAAACCTGGCAAACTTTCCAATCCTTGACAATATCCATATTGCAGATGGTAAAACACTATCTGTAGAAATACGTCCAAAAATCAAGGATCACTTGCAAGTTCTAAGTACAAATTTTGAGTGTTACTTTTCGGATATTGATGATCTTAGCATGGAATCCGTTTGGGTGCAAAACCCTTTCTCGTTTGATTTATCGAGATTGCTTGAAAACGATCCAGCGACGGATGATTTCATTGACTTTCAAGAAGACGCAAGAATGAAGGCCAATTTCATAAGGGCTGGAATGGATGTCAAGCAGTTTTGGTGTGAGCAAATCCTAGCTTACCCAAGCTTGGGAATAAGGACAATGAATGTTTTGGTTCCTTTCACAATAACGTATCTTTGTGAAACAGGATTCTCTGCATTAGTAAATATGAAATCAAAGTGGAGAAATCGACTTGATGTGTCAGTTGACATGCGAATAGCTTTGTCAGTAACTGTGCCCCTATTCCATGCTTTGATTGCACAAAAACAACAGCAATTAAGTCACAAGATTAGTAAATCTCTGCGTAATCTAGTCGAGATATTAAAAAGACTTGCACATTTATGGTTTTTTGTGTAATACTCAACTGCGAGAAGTAAAATTATTGGTTTATAATCTCTTATTTCATGTTCCTTTCTGTGGTTGACATATTTAGCAGTCATACTGGCAATTAATATAAGGAATACTGATGATTATTTCGACAGTCAAGTGAAGAGGTATGGGGCCGTATTGGATAATCCACGGGGGTCTGGAGTCATCAAAAGGTTAAGAAACCCTGCGTTAGAGGATTATTTTCTGTATAAGAAACAAACTCGTTGACATAGAATAAATAGTCATGAAAAGCATTAGTCATGACCCATTTAGCGGTAATGAACTCTTGCTTGCCACTATCATAATTCTTTTTAAAACCTGTCACAGTCTGGCTTGCATAGTCAGTGACTCTATCAACACCCTACTGCTTCTGATAAAGGATGACCCCAAGACCCACTTTACTCGCATCTGTGTAGAAAGAGAATGTCTCGTTGAAGTCAGGATAAGCCAGCACAGGAAATGAAGTGAAAGGAGTAAATGTGTTACCAAAATTGCAGTATAAACCTACAACCGCATAATGGTAAATAGAATTATTTCAGTCATCAATTAATGTCTTTACATAAGTTAAACGTCTTCTAAAAATTAAAATATACTTTTATTATAAATTTTAGCTGAAGAAGAACTACTGGAGACGTTTTTAATTCTCAAGAAGGGAGTACTCCTCCTCCTCAGGTGCCGTGTCCAGGTTGAACGTTGGCGACCATGCTTCTCCATAGATTCCGGTCCTTCGCAGCCCTCAGGATTTGAAGCTGGCTCTTCGACATCCATGTTGCTAAGCTCTTCATATATGTGGCCCTTGGTCTTCCTCTTCCTTGTCTCCCATCAATCTTTCCTGTTAGTACTAGCCCTTCTAGTTCTTCTTTCCTCATTACATGCCCACGAAATGATATCTGTCTTCTTCTAATGGTGTTAATCAGCTTCTTCTTACACTCCGCTCTCCTCAGAACCTCTTCGTTTGTGATGTGTTCTGTCCATGAAATCCTGAGCATACGGCGTAAAAACCACATTTCCACTGCTTCTAACTTCTTCTCTAGGCCTGGTGTGATGGTCCAGCTTTTGCTCCCATAGAGAAGTAATGGAACTACATAGCAGTCTAACACTCGAAGCCTGGTATGAAAGGAAAGGGTTCTGTTTTTTAGTATGCTGGACATGCGCTGGAAGACGTCTTTGGCTGTGGCAATTCTTCGTTGTATTTCTACTGAGCTTCTACCATCTGATGTTATCATGCTGCCAAGATAATTAAACTTATTCACCTGTTAAATATCTTCTCCTTCAATTTTTAACTTACAGCTCAAGTTTTCATTCGTTTTGCTTCCAGCCATTCAGAATGTCTTTCGGTGATTGATAGTAAGACTTTTTGTTTCGCTTTCTTCTATAACTGTGTCCAGAAGATGTTGAAGCTTCTCTGGAGTGTCGGCTATAGGAGTCGTGTCATCAGCATATTGCATATTATTCATGTTATATCCTCCGATTACAAAGTCTTCTTTTTCTTCGATACTTCTCATAACGTTTTCGTTGTATAGGTAAAATAAATCTGGTGAGAAAACGCAGCCTTGCTTTACTCCTCTTTGAATGTTGGAATACTTTCCTACCTCATTTTGTACTCTTACCCCGGCACTTTGCTCCCAGTATAAATTCCTTATAATTCTGATATCTTTACCATCTATGTCTAGTGCTTGCAGCATTTGTAAAAGACATTCGTGTTTCACTTTGTCAAATGCTTTTGAGTAGTCAATGAAGCACATGTATAGATCGTGTTGCCTTTCTATGGCTCTTTCTGACAACATTCTTAAAATAAATATTGCGTTTCTTGTACCGGAGTCCTGGACGAAACCAAATTGTTGCTTTCCTATCTCGAATTTCGTTGCTCTCCTTGCTCTTGCCATTATGACTCGCATGAGTACTTTTGGTTATGTGACTCATTAGACTAATAGTCATGTGCAGCTCGCATTCCGTAGCACCAGGCTTTTTAGGCAAAGCAATAAAAACAGACTTGGTTAGATCTGACGGGATTTCTCCACTGTCATATATATCATTGAGTAGTTCAGTGACCTTGTATATCCCAAACTCTTCAAGTGCTTTTATCATTTCAATGCAAATTCCACCTGGACCAGGAGCTTTATTTGCCTTCATTTTCGCGATTGCTGCTTTTACTTCACATGGTAAAAATTTCGGGCCATCAATCGGCTTCCTGATGTTTGGCTTCTCTCCCCTTGCATCTGTAAAAAGTTCCTCAACAAATTCTGCCCATCGCTCTATCAACTCTTCTTTTTCCAATATCATAGATCCATCCTTTGCTTTGATGGATCCACCTGAAGGGTATGGCTTCTTCCCTACTAGATATTTTATCTTTTTGTGGATAGAACTGGGATCCGATGGCCTTTGACTTTCAATTTCTTGACATTGCTCATTTAGCCATGTTTCTTTCGCTCTTCTGCAGTCATTCCTAATCTCACGGCCTATTGCTTTGTATCGGTTCGAGTCTCTCTCCGTGATCTTTTGTCTATCTCTCATCTTTTGCAAGATTTCTGGTTTCGTCCAGGCTTGCTTTGCTTGTTTCTCTTTTGGCTGAACGAATTCCTTCCCTCCTTCTAGTAATGCTTCTTTTAGCACTTCCCACTTGCTGCCTTCTTTTCTTTCGAGAACTTCAAAACGATTCTGTATAGCAACTGCGTATCTGGCTCTAAGTTCCTGATCTTCTCTAAGAAAATTCTACTGTAGCTTGGCTTCTGGGATGGTACCCTTTAATCGACGAAGTTTCACTCTGATTGTACATACAACAGGGTTGTGGTCGCTCCGGCAGTCTTCTCCAGGTTAGGCTTTTGCTTGTTGAATAGCATTTCGGAAATGATTGTTTATCGTCACATAGTCGATCTGGTTTTTCTACCTGTCCCTAGGGTCTTTTCATGTCCACAGACGTCTCTTGTGGTTTTTGAACCATGTGTTCGTAATCACCTGATCAGGTGCTGTACACCAGTCTACCCATCTTTCTCCTCTTTCATTCTGCACTCCTGGACCGTGATCTCCTACTATATTTCCGACTCGCTGTCCTCCTACCTTTGCATTGAGGTCTCCCATCACAATTACTACATCTTGAGATTTGCGGTGTCTCATAGCCTCTTCAAGTTGATCATAGAATGCATCAATGTCTTCTTCAGTGCTATCAGCTGTTGCTGCATACACCTGAATGATCAAAACATCACGTATTTGCCCTTTTAGTTTAATCAGCATGGCTCTTTCCGAAAGGGTCCAATACCCTAAGACAGAATTACTCATTTGCTTGTCCCGAATCTTAGCAACTCCCTTTTCATGCTTTTCTCCTCCAGAATATATGACTTTGTATCCTTCTATATCAAAAAGACCTGCATCTGGCCATCTTATTTCGCATACGCCACGTATATTAATATGCAATCTCTCCATTTCTAGCTTAACGTTTGCTAGCTTTCCCGCTTGATACAATGTGCGTACATTCCATGTTCCAATTCACAAAGTGGTCTTGTTTCTGACAGCAGCAGGCTGACTGTCCGGCCCCACCTGTCGAACATGGGCATCCCGACCGAGCGAGGAGTTAATGGCTGTAATTCTAACAACTCCATTGACGCTGTTATCATTAGACCTGAATCTGTTCATGTTCATGGTTGTTCTTCGCAAGATACAGTGGTGGTTTGCCATTGCCTTCCACTGGAGGTTGGCCACTCATCTTATGGTCTCATTTGTCCCCTAAGCACACCGCAATGCGTGTGCAGGTTGTGCCTTTGTTGCCGTTGGTCTAGCTAGAGACTCTTCCGCCAATTCCACCGCTTCCTGACTTCATGCGTTTCAGTGTGAGACAAACACTGTTTTACTGGTTACCCTCATATCGTTTAGCCCACCAGCTGAAGCGGTTTACCGGGGTATGGGCGCTGCCGCGCACAAGCAGCTACGTAGAGCCAGACATGAGAGTTGGGCACCTTCAGGAGACCAGTGGGTCCATCGCCTTAAAAAGGCCAGCTGATGGTTGCCACTGGATTGTACTCCAACCGAATACCCCTATACCCCGAAGGGAGTACAAGAAGAGATATTAATTAATCAACTTTGACCAGGCCCTTGATTTTTTTGAGCAAAAAAAGATTTTCTGCATTCTCAGAAAAGATGACATTTCTTTCAAAGTTGTTAAAGCAATCAAGATCATTTAAGTCAGAGCTTCAGCACTTTTTATGACTACAGAAGTTAATATGGAGGTTTTTGACACTGATTCGAGTGTCTTTTAGAAAGATCCTCTAGCCCAATTCATTTTTGTTTGTCTAGAAAATAGTCTCTGAAAAATTCTTTCTTCTTTGGATGGTACTGCTAAAAATGTCTACTCAGTGTACCTCACAGGCGTCCATCACAACTTGCCTTTCCCAAACACATTGCACATTTTGAAGGTACTTTAACAGGGCGATGATTTGTTTCTTAGAAACATGAAATAAATTCATCAAATGGGTAAAATTTGAACTTAAAAAAGACTAAATTTTCAAACTTTATTCATCTCTAGAAGGCTCTTTTTGCACCTTAAACGGCAAAAATATTGAAAAAGTTAATGATTGTCAGGAAAGTTAAAATATAAATTCTTTAATAAATGTTAGCTGTTGTGCAGATTTAAAAACTGCTGCGGATTTATTAAAGTTGTAAAAGTTGAAGGGTTACATAGTTTTTTGGAAGGTTACAGTGAGCCACTTCATTTCGATTTTGCGTTTTGAAATATAAGATTGGAGACAAAATTCCTATTATTTGATTCTGTCATTGACAAGCAGCCTAAATTGCCTAGTAGACAGTAGTAAAGTTATAGAAAAAAATAGATAGTAAAAATAGATTCTCCGTTTTGATATTATTTGTTAAAAACCCGATAGAACAGTTTTTAAATTATTCTAATTGTAAACCGTGCCTCGGATGTTACTGTCATATTTTCTGAAACAATTAAAATCATACTTTTACTTGCAATGAGAACATCTTGACGTTAACTTTGAGAAGTTTGATACAAATTATGTCTTCGACGAATTTCTGTTCCAGAATCCAGTTTTCCTCCAGCCACATTATATGAATTATCAAAACAAATAAAGAAGTAAAATCTTGTACATCAAAACATCTTGTTTATTTGTTAAGGTCTCTAAAATTCCAACTGCGAAGAAATAGCAGAATGCTATCAAATTATAGGCTCCATGTTTCGAACATATTGTAACACTAATAGAATATTATAGAATATATTATAGAACACTTATTTCCAAATCCCGTCTCTTCATTCCAGACAAATGGTAATAGCCAGGGCTTGAAGAAGATGCCCAAAATTTAATTAGTGGCAGTATTTTGGATGACGAATAAGTTTTAGTCGTCCTTCCCTTGTGCCAGTAAAGATATTATGTTTGACTGCTTTATCAAGGAATAGCAACAGATTGTTTAGAAATTTTCCATCCACTAAGCTGAATCGTTGTTTAACTATCCCAGTCCACTGCATACAGTAATGGCGAATTTTTTCGGGAACTTCTTTTTGATTGATTTGTGGAAACAAGATTTCCTGTAAATAGAGTGTTCAGATAATCTTTTGATGACGACACATACATCCAAGAAAGAAACAGATTTAAGAAGTGCAAAGAAAATTTGTCTTCGGAAGGCATATATTAATTTTTCAAAAAACATTAAGTTATTATAAATAAAAATCATTCGAAATACTCAGTAAAAAGTTACAGTGGATTATTTCAGAAAAACCTAACGACCTTCTTTGGAGGATGCGACGGAACATAGCCTTTGTGAATTGTTGTTAGAGCACAGGCATACTTCCCATTACCACTCCATATAGCTTTCTGCCATAATGATCTATAATTTTTAGAATTAAGTCTAAATTTTTCTTTACCCTAAACGATCGTTAAATAAAATTTAACAACACTCCAAAATACTGCAAAAGAGATTATTGGTTATTTGAAGCCTAAAATGAGAAATAAGCAGGTACATAACCCAAACATCCAACCTCCATCCAACCAGGAAAAAATTGAGATTGAAAATTGACAATAGCAACGACTCAAAAGCAAGAAAAAACAAAGCTTACAAATATCTTCTGCTCAGCGAAATAAAAAAGGAAATACAAAAAATTCATGAAAAAGAAGTTGATGATATAGTGTGATATTGTATGATTGTATTGTTATTGTTATTGTTATTGAATGTGAGTTTCTGATTCCTTTGTTCTGGGTGGCGGTTTTTTGGGCGGGCACGT
>RDPX01000075.1:1488423-1518325 GCA_003991215.1 Morbakka virulenta
TTGTTAAAGCAATCAAGATCATTTAAGTCAGAGCTTCAGCACTTTTTATGACTACAGAAGTTAATATGGAGGTTTTTGACACTGATTCGAGTGTCTTTTAGAAAGATCCTCTAGCCCAATTCATTTTTGTTTGTCTAGAAAATAGTCTCTGAAAAATTCTTTCTTCTTTGGATGGTACTGCTAAAAATGTCTACTCAGTGTACCTCACAGGCGTCCATCACAACTTGCCTTTCCCAAACACATTGCACATTTTGAAGGTACTTTAACAGGGCGATGATTTGTTTCTTAGAAACATGAAATAAATTCATCAAATGGGTAAAATTTGAACTTAAAAAAGACTAAATTTTCAAACTTTATTCATCTCTAGAAGGCTCTTTTTGCACCTTAAACGGCAAAAATATTGAAAAAGTTAATGATTGTCAGGAAAGTTAAAATATAAATTCTTTAATAAATGTTAGCTGTTGTGCAGATTTAAAAACTGCTGCGGATTTATTAAAGTTGTAAAAGTTGAAGGGTTACATAGTTTTTTGGAAGGTTACAGTGAGCCACTTCATTTCGATTTTGCGTTTTGAAATATAAGATTGGAGACAAAATTCCTATTATTTGATTCTGTCATTGACAAGCAGCCTAAATTGCCTAGTAGACAGTAGTAAAGTTATAGAAAAAAATAGATAGTAAAAATAGATTCTCCGTTTTGATATTATTTGTTAAAAACCCGATAGAACAGTTTTTAAATTATTCTAATTGTAAACCGTGCCTCGGATGTTACTGTCATATTTTCTGAAACAATTAAAATCATACTTTTACTTGCAATGAGAACATCTTGACGTTAACTTTGAGGAGTTTGATACAAATTATGTCTTCGACGAATTTCTGTTCCAGAATCCAGTTTTCCTCCAGCCACATTATATGAATTATCAAAACAAATAAAGAAGTAAAATCTTGTACATCAAAACATCTTGTTTATTTGTTAAGGTCTCTAAAATTCCAACTGCGAAGAAATAGCAGAATGCTATCAAATTATAGGCTCCATGTTTCGAACATATTGTAACACTAATAGAATATTATAGAATATATTATAGAACACTTATTTCCAAATCCCGTCTCTTCATTCCAGACAAATGGTAATAGCCAGGGCTTGAAGAAGATGCCCAAAATTTAATTAGTGGCAGTATTTTGGATGACGAATAAGTTTTAGTCGTCCTTCCCTTGTGCCAGTAAAGATATTATGTTTGACTGCTTTATCAAGGAATAGCAACAGATTGTTTAGAAATTTTCCATCCACTAAGCTGAATCGTTGTTTAACTATCCCAGTCCACTGCATACAGTAATGGCGAATTTTTTCGGGAACTTCTTTTTGATTGATTTGTGGAAACAAGATTTCCTGTAAATAGAGTGTTCAGATAATCTTTTGATGACGACACATACATCCAAGAAAGAAACAGATTTAAGAAGTGCAAAGAAAATTTGTCTTCGGAAGGCATATATTAATTTTTCAAAAAACATTAAGTTATTATAAATAAAAATCATTCGAAATACTCAGTAAAAAGTTACAGTGGATTATTTCAGAAAAACCTAACGACCTTCTTTGGAGGATGCGACGGAACATAGCCTTTGTGAATTGTTGTTAGAGCACAGGCATACTTCCCATTACCACTCCATATAGCTTTCTGCCATAATGATCTATAATTTTTAGAATTAAGTCTAAATTTTTCTTTACCCTAAACGATCGTTAAATAAAATTTAACAACACTCCAAAATACTGCAAAAGAGATTATTGGTTATTTGAAGCCTAAAATGAGAAATAAGCAGGTACATAACCCAAACATCCAACCTCCATCCAACCAGGAAAAAATTGAGATTGAAAATTGACAATCTTGAAAATTGACAATCTTTCTTTTTTTTTTAAAACATTTGTAAACATTTTTCATATTATGTTTGTGGCAAAATAAAAACTTACTTACTTACTTAATAGCAACGACTCAAAAGCAAGAAAAAACAAAGCTTACAAATATCTTCTGCTCAGCGAAATAAAAAAGGAAATACAAAAAATTCATGAAAAAGAAGTTGATGATATAGTATATGAAATTAATACTGTAAAAAACAGTGCAAAACTTTTCATGACACTGAAAGATCTTAAACTGCCAAAGAAGAAAGAAGAGACATTAACGATGAAAATAGCCATTCTGTCATCAATTAAAACGCAAAATTTTAACGCTTTAAAAATCACTATGAAAACCAATTTCACAAACCCATCCTACTCTTTAAGCTTCCTAATTGAACAAGTTTCACCCAATAAATATATGTTGAAAGTATGAATCACTCTGATTTAAAGGGCAAATAACAAACGGGATTGCTGTGGAAAAGGTTAGGCATGCGTCCAGTGAACTAAAAGAAGATATAAGCACGCAATAAATAAAGATTTTGAAGAATACAATGGTGAAATAAAGGTAGGCAAATCAAAGCTCCTTTCAATGTCAAAACCATTCAAATCGCCATATCCAGTTAATAATCTAAGACCCATCAATCTTCTCAATAATACTCGAAAAGCTATTTTGAAAATTACATTTGCTCGTATTGACCAAAAAATGGAGATGTCTCCTCCCTCATCCCAATCCGCATAGATAGCTGGCAGATCAACAAGCGACATCATCTGGGCTCACCGATTTATCCGAGATAAATTCTAAATGTATCAGTAAACTGAAATCTACATTGTTGGAAATGATACGAGTTCCGCTTTTGACGAAAGTGATCGTCAATAACTGGTGAATGAAACAGAAAAACTCCTCCACGAAGATGAAATACGAATGGTTCGTTTACTGTTAAGGAAAGCAGCAATCATCGTCGAGTTTGACAGATACGAATCTGAAACTGTATCGAGTAATATTGGATGACTTCAATGAGATGCTATAAGTAGATTCTCTTTCAGTGTGGCATCAGGACGAGCAGGTCTATTAGAGGAAAAGTATATCAACTTAAAACATCCATTGAACTTTCTTTTTCTATTATCTCGTCTATGTGCTGATGATACTGACTTTATCACAGAAAGCTGGCATAAAATAATTTGATCAATAATTGATCTGTCAAACTGTCAAACGAAGGATTCATATCGCAAATGCAGCAGTGGCTCAAGTTGACAAACTTGGGCTTAAGAAAAAATTTGTCCGTCAAGTATAAAATAAGATTTAAAAAACATTTGTGAAAACATTTTTAATGTATAACTGCGGTACTTGGGGTGTGACGAAATAGGCACTAAGGACAATCGACAATCGACAATCCAAAATTACTAAAGAAGAAATGTGGAAGTCTATCAAATGAGCAGCAAAAGACATTTAGTCAAGCAATCACTAAAGGTAGATCCACCTTATCTTGCTTTAGTGGTCTTAATTTAAATCACGGTTTTCCTTTCCAAAAATTGGAAACAGGAGATATGATAAAACCAAGAATATTTGCAGGGAACACAGAAAACTGGGGAAAGATTGATAATGTATGTCTTGAATTTACCACACAGAAACCAGGCAGTCAAATCCATCTCAAAGATATTTACCCTGTGCTTTACCCTATAAGAAATGCAATACTTGTTAGCGGTTCCTAATTTCAAAGCTGATTATGTAGACAATAAGTACTGAAAGTTATTAATGCACTAAAAATTAGTAGTTGTTTATTGCGAAAAAAAAGTGAAGAAAGCGAGGTTTGTTTCTGCTTCTTCGGGGTTTCTCTTGTTTTCAGCTTGATACAAAAATGATATCAAAAATGAATTTTTATCGTAAAATACCAACTAATTATGCTATACACTTTGATTTTCGGTGGATCTAATTGCCCACTTTTATCAATCGCCCTGATTTTCATTGAAAAATTGATGTTCGGTCTAGTTCTTTGTCACTATGGTTTCCGAGAAGCCATTTTTTGTAACAATTTTGTAGTTGCTGCACACTTGATTAAAACTGCCGGAGAAAATACGGATGTTGTTAGGCCAGGGAATGTAGATAGCAACGAAAAAAACAATTTTAATAAATGAAAGTAATACAATGGCACTTGAAAAGAAGAGCGCTGAAAAAGAGAGGTTGAAGAATTTACTCGATGACGTTGTGGACGTGCACAGAAGGGATATAAAACAGATAACTGGCGGGTATTTGAACGAAAGTAAGTTATTTAACCCAGACGCGAAATTCAGAGTTCCCTGGAAAGCTGCTTCGAAACATGTCGATGCGACCAGTCCACGATCGACCAAGTTAAATACTCGGTACGTTTAAGCAAGCTTTTCCAATGTTTTGTAAGGTACAGGCTGTCGGGATCCTGTCAAGTGTAAATAAATGGGGATACAAAAGGGAAAATTTTAATCAGGGTAAACATGTTCTGAATAGAAGACTGTCTGCTGACCTTATCTCAGTATTTAGGAATGGGCTTTGAACCTGGCAAATAATATCAAATGTATTTACTGAGTACATTTCCTGAACTTTGAGGTTGGAATTAGCTTTATTGAGGTGCATATACTAATTATATAGCATGTATGTTATAAAATCAATTAACAAAAAATGTAGGCCTTCGATCCATGTCAAACAGTTAAATTATGTTAGCATTCATTTCAGTTAAAATGAATTTTTCTTGTTTTGTTTACCTTGAAATGTCACGTTAAAGGTAAGTTTTCCTACAATACCTGAAAAAGTACATGGAAAAATTCTGAATGGGCATGCAAAAATGGTAATGGGAGGGCTGCATAACGCAGACGATAACCTGCACATCAGTCGTTAAGTTATTTCGAGTATTGGGTCTACACTGTTTGCAGCCACACCAAACAAGTCTTTCGAGCACATCAGAGCAAGTCTTTGATGTGCTCAAATATGTTCGTTTACGAAAGGAATATTATGGTTCTGGTGGTTTTTGCCAAGGCTGGTGGCTTGGTCAAACATAGATTGGGGATTCAGGGCAAACGTTGGTTTTACGAGAATCTGATTTTGGTACTACGCAGAAATCTAGCCAGCGTTCATTAGTTTTGATTGTTCACCCTAAAAAAAAAGAGCTATAGACCCCCTCAAATGGGTACTTCCTTAAAGCAATGAAAATTTATCGATTACTTAAGGTAGTCAGTCAATATGTGGTCAGAGAATAAGTTGTCAGAGAAACTTCTTAAGATAAAATACTATGCTGTTTTTGTATGGTTCAGTTGTGAAAAGTTTATAGCGGTGTTTCAATCGTAAAACCCTGTTTCTGCCTTGTGACTTGTGGCCATTGCATTGCCACAGAATACACTCTTATACATACGTTGCATAACCACCTAAAACATACCCCAGGATATCGCTGATTAGACATTTAGAGGCACATATAAAGTTTCATTAAAAATCGAAATTAGTAAAAATTTGGCATATACCTAATTGCTAATTTTAGGATTTTTTTTGGAAATATTGGGTATGATATGACCCTTTTTTGCATCCATACATTGGAGGGCTTGGGTCATTTATGGGTGGCTAAGGGCCCATTTTCAGCCAACCAGTGGGCATCATTAGGCAATAACTACATATTATTTAATAAGACATGAGTAATAAATGTGAGTGAAACAAACTGCAACGTTCTGTGTTTTCTTTTTGTCTGTATGGAGTGTTACAAATGATTAATGAAGAACAGATCTATTGGAATCATTGCCATGTTATAATTTTAGCTTTCTTTTCATTGATAAGTATGCTTTTTGTTTTATAGTTGTGGGGTAATGAAAACAAGAGAAAAGAGTCAAGATGCCAGAATGAAAATTAATGACAATGACAGTATGCAAGACACTATATTGCATTTTGTGCTTGGAGCTGCAGGTATTGCTAACCAGTTACAAAATATTTTACACAGAGGTTAAAATTGAAACATAAATGATGTGCAGCTCTTCTGAATACAATGATCAGGTTTAGGAAAGATTTCACGTGTTGCAAGAGCCACTTTATACTTGGATTATAGTTAATAAAACTAGGAAATAGATATCCACATCATCAGGTGTGAAGGATGGCCTCAGGAGAAGCATGCATAGAAATTTATTGTTTTGGATTTCAGAATTAATTTTCCAAAATTTTTATGCCCCACAGCCACAGAACTCAAATTCTCTGGAAAATGCATTCACACAATTTTCAGATAGGATTTTAGTAGATGCCTTTTATTAGATTAATTTTACATCTGCAGTTGTTTGGGCATATTTTTAGTAGGCCTACAGATATTTGCCATGCAAGTATTTTTCTGTTTTGGTTAATAGATTAACAATCACTTGTCAAAAATATTTATTTATTTCTTAAATAAACAATTTTTTGTGATAAAGTTACACAAAAGGATGCTACCAGCCTTTTCATTGTTAGCAGAGTTTTCAAGTAATCTTGTCATCACATTGCTTCTTATGAAATTTATCACAAGTCATGCTTTTTCCCATAAGCAACAGGAGAACATAATAACCACCCTTTTTATGCTTTCTTCCCAAGCAATATAAGAAACTAAAAAGCCCTTATTTTTAACATGTGATGACTGTTAAGACAACAAAAAATATAATGAAGATGGTTAAAGGTGTGGAAATATAGAGAAGAGAAGTTGCTGTTGATCCTCAGGAAGTTTAGATAATGGGTTGGCATGTCCTGATATATAGTCTGTCTGATTTGATGATCCCTTCTGATAATGTACTGAAAAATGCACATCTTGATTCTGCATCATTTACCTTCTCAGTTTGAATCAAGCCCTTGCACTTTCCATTAAAAATACTACACAATGGCTTATGATCAGTTTCCACCATTATTTCTTGTGGTGCCCCCACTTAGTAGTTTCTAAAGTGTCTAAGGCAAAAGTCAATTGCCATGCCTTCTAAATTGATTTGAGGATAAAGTTACTTGGTAGAACTTTTTTATATTACCACAGTGGAGACCTATGTGGTGAGAGAGATTAAGTTGTCTTCAGGGATAGTACCATGGCTATCTTATATTTATTAATTTTCTTTCTCTAATGCTGAATTCCATATTTCTGGAAAAGTTTAAGGTATACTATGCCAATGATGTGGTTTCGGTGCTGTAGTGAATGGATTGTTTATTTGTTTTTCTTGTTGTTGTTTTGGTTTCCTTATCTGTAATCTCTTTTTTTCCCAGTCAAAATTGTGATCTTTTACCCAGCAGTGTTTGACTATTCCATTACTCTTAATATTGTCTTTTTAATTAGTTGTTTTATGCACCTTTTCTCCTTGATCCAGGCAACAGTTTACCAGTGTTTAAGGCAAGTTAGTCCTTACAATGTAGTTTTTGAATTATATGATTCCTCTCTTCAAGTTGGACCAGGTCCTTTAGGTTTGACATCAACTTTTTAAATATGTATATTATGAAGAAGGATCACTAGGTATTGTTTTGTCTGAGATTTCTTCATACATGCTCACTGGTGTTCTTGACATAAGGTAGACATATTCATTTCAGAAATGGAACCTCTGAACCATTAACAAGAAAAGCTCCACCTGTACTCACAATTGATTTATATACCATATCTGTTTGCCAGTGGGTCCATGCATGGTAGCATCATAGTAGTTAAAGTTATCTCATCTCATTTTACCATAGGTAATTTGATTAACCAACAGAACAGGTTTGACCAACATGGCAGGTGTTTACTTAACTTAATCCTCTTTGCACCTTGCGTTGCATAAGGCCATCATCAGAGCTTGGCACCTTTCTCTCTCTGCAGCACCTATTTTTACATAATTTCATGTTCATCCCTGTTCTTTCATCTTCTTTTAGATTGCCCTTCTCCATGTCACCTTGGGCCAACCTCTGTTCCTTTTTGACAGAAATGTTGGTGGGACAAGAAGCACCTGCCTGATCCATCTCCATTGCCACTGCTTCCTGGCAAACAGGTTTGATATCAGACCTCTTGAAGAGTTCACTATCAAAGATTGTCTTGGCCAGAAGATGTTGAGGATCCTTCTGAGGCATATGTTCTGAAATACTTGTAGTTTGTAGTTGATAGTCTTTGTCATCTTCCATGACTCTGCACCATACACAAGTGTGATTAGCACATTGCTCTTGAAAAATCTGACCTTAGTCCCCACACTGATGTTCCTCTCCCTCCTGGTGTTCAGAAGTGCTGAAAAGGCTTGGCTGGTTTATGAAATGGGCTGTCTGATCTCATGGTCAATGTCTTCATTCTTGGTCATCTTGGAACTCATATAGAGCCAAGGTGTGAAGTATAGATGATAGGTGCATCTATCCTGTTGTTCATCTGCAGATGCTTAGTCTTGCTGGAGCTGATTTTTTTATCACAATTATTAATATAAGAGTATTCCTATGAGCATTTAAAATACTTCTCTCAAGATTTATATCGTACAGTTTAGAGAACTGGCTATAAAGTATTTTAATAACCAAACAAAAATAATCTTTTTGTTTGGAAATAAACTTTTTTTAAATCAATTTGTTACAGTCATCAACCATTATGAGTATTGTGAACTCTTCTGCCCTTTAATGGTGTTTTGAAAACTTTTATTGAGAAATGTGCGCATTTTGTACGTTAGTCGCTATTGGTTTTGAAAGAGACGGTTTATTTTAGCATTTATCTTTTAACTATTATGTTAATGTTAACAGATTTCAATAATGCATTGTCTTTCGCCGGGTTTGGTGTTTCATTTGATGACTTGAGTGGGTTAATAGTGGGCTCCATCAATTCTCTTTGAAATTTGTGTTACTTGTAAAAGCATGTTATTTCTGTGGCTTTGAGTGGTTGAGTTTATTTGACATTTTTGGTGCTCCCTTATTTGATTTCTGAGACTACGTCAGATAGTAACTAGACAATATATTCTTGAACTATCGTTTAGTTTTACCTTTTCTATCAGAAATTGTCGTGACATAAACATTTTGATTAAATGTTGTTAGAAATTTATTATACCAGCATAAATGTGAGTCATTTATTGTTTGTTTGGATAAAAAAATTTTCATTTGCATTAATGTCTGCTTTAAACTGTAGGCAGTATTCCGAAGCTTAAAATAAAAGAAGAGGATACTGATTCTAGATGTTCATCTGCTGTTAGCTCCCACTCAGATGAAGAAAACGAAGTACCCAGTGAAAATGTTTTTACACAAGAGCTTATATTGCCGGAACTGATGTTACCAGTAACAGAAGGAAAAGGTAAAATATTGCCTCTTTTGATAATTGCTCTAAACCCTGGGAATCATGCCAAGAAAAATTTTCATCTTGTAAAGGACTTTAATTCGAAGATTTATTTTTGTTCCAGTTACGTTTCTCCATAAGCTGTCAAATTTATTAAGGTTTCAATGAAGGGGATTTTGGAAACAATTAACCTTGGGCATGAATTAAAATGGAATAAAAACCATTCAATTGAAGTAAGAAGATAGCAGTTTGTTCTAAATGAAATCCTATGTGTCGTCCCTGAAAATTATTGGCAAATTCTATGGTAGTGTGCAGATCAATATGGAATTATGTATTTCCACTATGTATTTCCACGCTTTTATTGCAGATAACCTCGTTATCAACTGGATATGAATAAAATACAGTTAACTTAATGAAACAAATGTACGGAACTTTAAGCTTTCCCACAGAGAATGGGGCCTGGTTGGAGCAATTTGTCACATGGAGCCAATTCCCATTGTGACAGCCAAAAACCAAATTAAACTTTAAGCATGAGATTAACACCAGCTAATAGACAAGCACATCCCGCTGGAGCAGGCCGGTTTCAGACCGGGAAGAAACACAACAGAGCAAGTACTAGCCCTGACATCCTATATAGAAGCAGGATACGAGCAGCAGAGGAAAACAGGTGTGGCCTTTATAGACCTATCAGCAGCATACGACACCGTATGGAGAAGAGGATTGCTACTTAAACTGGCCAAGATGATTAAATGCAGAAAGATGCTCCGCCTCCTATCATGCATGACAGGAACGAGGTACTATAGCGTCTGCCTCGGCGGAGACGAGAGCAAGATACGAAAAATAAAAAATGGAGTACCGCAAGGATCTGTCTTAGCCCTCACCCTCTTCAATATTTACCTAAGTGACATGGCCAAAACAACATTGCAACAATTTGGCTACGCTGACGACTGGGCGATCGCACACCAGGCCCAAAATTTTAGGGAACTAGAGACCACCCTTACAGCAGACATCAATACCACCCACACCTACTTCAAGAAATGGTACTTGAAGATGAACACAACAAAGACAGTAACATCAGTCTTCCATTTAAATAACCATCAGGCCGACACCACCCTCGACGTGAGAGTAGAAGGCAATACACTACCACCAGACACCACCCAAAATACCTCGGACTGACCCTGGACCGCACACTTACCTACAGGAGACACATCGAAAACACCACACATAAACTAAAGAAGAGAAACAGCCTCATAAGAAAGCTAGCAGGCACTGGATGGGGAGCTCAACAGAATGTGCTAAGAACATCCACACTGGCGCTGTGCTACAGTGTCGCCGAATGCTGTGCACCAGTATGGGAGCGCAGTAGTCACACAAAGCACATAGACACACAATTAAACGCAGCAATGAGACAGATCACAGGCACTCTGAAGTCAACCCCCCTACCATGGCTACCTACCCTGAGTGGAATAGCACCCCCTTACCTACGAAGACAAAAAGCCACCCAAGACATGAGGACCAGAGTACAGAAACTCCCTGACGGGCTCCCACTAAAAACCATCGTCAGCGCACACCCGCAAACCAATCGCCTGAAATCACGCCGCCCTTTCTACAAGATATCCAGCAGAGTTTTCAACATAGATAGGGCGTGGGCAGAATACTGGGAAAAGAACATCCCAAGAGGGGGAGACTTTATAGAAGACCCTACACGCCTGCAACCAGGTTTCAAGACCGCCAATAGAAGACAGTGGACCACGGCCAACAGGCTGAGATCAGGCCATGGCAGAATCGCTGCCAATCTGCACAAATGGGGCCTGCGGGAGTCTGCTACCTGCCCCAAATGTCAAATTGCCCCTCAGGACACATAACACCTGGTCCTAACCTGTCCAATGACAAAGATCCCTGGCGGATACACAACAATACATTCCTGCAGTCAGGAATACTTTGAATGGCTCAAAAGAACTGGAGTGGAAATATAAACAACAAACCCATACGAAACTACTAACACCAGCTTGATTAAAGCCCGACAAGTTAATGTAAATACTTATGCTTATAATTACAATTATAATTATAAAAAAAAGAAGCAGTGTTTGATAGTACAACACCAGGATGCTTGGACTTCGTTTTGCAAGGGCTAAATGATTTTTATCAAAGACACAGGATTTAAAAGTTCTAAAATTCTCAACATGATTTTGAATACGTCAGGATTGATCAACTCGCTGTAATTGCCACGATTTGCTTATTTAGCTGCCGGTTTCAAGATAACATCCTTTTCCAACGCTGTCCCATTTTTTGTGATAAGAAGTTCACTTTTCATTGGGTTTTCGATGTGAGGATGTAGTTAATAAATTTTACTCTTGGGGAACATGACAGAAGCCTTTTAGCTTTACAGAGTCCATTGTCCAGGAAAAGGAAGGATACATTCATGGTCCATAGAGCTTCTTCTTGTGTATATCAGGTTGGAAGCCTAGTACCATTTCTCTACAAAAGTAGCTGCTCCTTTTAAGAGCATGGCAGCAGGTGTCTTAAGGTATCGACACCTCACACCATTTCATTCATATCACCATTTGCAGTCCAAAATTGCCAAATTAGCTACCACTTATCTCAATCGGCCACTGGCATTTCAGCCCCCTAAATATCTATCAAACGATAAAAGTACTAAGCACACTGTATTTTATGTCTGGATTTTTTCTTGTAAAAACGTCTTGCTATTACAATTGCAGTTTAACAGAAATAGGCCCAATTTTTTATTTTCTCTCCCCTCCCCACCAAGTTTCGGGTCAGAAACTGTAACAATTTGTACCTTGTTCAATAATATCGGACTTTCGAATGCAAGCCTAAATGGAAAATACTTAAAGGAAATGCCTCCACCGTTATTATGAGCTGTTGATAATGGCCTTCTTAACACGGTTTCGAATACCAGTGATACTTGTTGTTCATTGTCAGTTATGGCCCCTTCGAGTGTTTTTTTACATTAAATGTGTAGTAAGTAGTCAAATTTTGGGAAGTAAAGTGCAGCGATGAATCTAAGTTGGTTTGCATACGGTATTGTAGTCAAAATTATGGTACTTAGCTTTCGTTGCAGTATCGTTTGGGTTGCACTTTAAAACAAAATTCAGCTGTTTCTGAACAGACTATCCATTTACTGATGTGACTCTCAGATATCAATTTTTGAATGACCTTTTGTGTTTCAGTCGACTACCACTTTTGTACCACGACAACAACCAAAAAAAGACTCCAATGGTTTAGAAACAAATGAGTTATTCGATAACGAGTATTTCGGGAAATGCTATTTTGCTATATTGTTTTATACATTACGTTCTTGTACATATTTCCCGTTCCTAGTACACCAGCTTTCTTGAAAAACTTAGAAAGTAGATAAGCCTCACAGATACTGGTTTCAACTTCGGTACGTAAGCGCTTGATTATGGTGGCCTCGTCCTGCCTTTCTAATTATTATAAGAGCTGGTGTTTACAAAATTGTAGATTTGACTGGTTGGGGTCACCTCATACAGCTGTTGACCTGCAGATGGATAATATTACATTATATTTATGAACTTGTAAATATTTGTCGACAGCCAGTCTTAATATAGTACCCATATCTTCCCGTACGCCCAGATTTTATCTCTTTCTCAATCGATGTAATGTGAGAATGATATTCATGCAGTACAATACATCTACTGTAAAGTATTCAGAACTGATCACCTACTGAGTCACAAAGTTCCATCAAAATTATGATTGCAACTTGCAAAACACTTTTCTTATTGCTATGTCACAATGTCAATAAAGATTTCAAAGTTGTAATTATGAACTTTACCGCAAAATTATTCCTTTAATCAACCGTCTAGAAATGAAAAGAGCAGGCAGAACAGTGAATTTGAGCCCTCTCAACATGGGTGTCAGTTACTAATGACTCCGGTCATCCGCCAGCTTTACTAAGTTGTCGCCAGGAACTTCATTTAATACGCTATGTAAATGTAGTTTTCGACATTAATGTATCTGTGACTTTACCCGTGTTCTGGATTTTGTGCCTACCAATTTTATCAGCTATCGAGTGAGTGATATTGGCTTGATTGAGCTATAGACAGCTCCGTTTCGCGTTTATTGATAGATTTTTAAGGTAAACAAATGCATGATGCGAAAGCCAACAGAGTTAAGGATATACCGGTACGTACAATACAGTAGCCGCCACTTTGCTCGAATAGTGAATAGCTTGAATTTTCCCGTTCTTAAACTACTTTTGTGTTTGCCTTGGATTCTGCCCTTATAATTCCTTATAAAAGCTACTGGTTAATTAAAATAGCTTATAACTCGAACATTTCGTTATTTCTAACATTTTTTCGTATTATTCGAATAATCACAGTTTTGGTAAACAGAAATAAATAAGTTTTGGTTTATTATTCTTTTAATTTTAGAAACTTCCCTTCCAAAATATTTACAAGCATTATTTGACCAAATATTATTAACTGGCAAGCCATTTCCCATTAATCTTCTCATAACAAGATGAAAACGAATACACTTTTAAGAAGTAAAACAGGGTTTTCGCAGATCTTCCATTTTTGCCCATTTCTTAATGGCCAAAATTTATTTATCTTTTTTCACGCAGACAGCATATTTTTCCACAGGGTTGTCAGGTTTTCTCTCTATTGTCACGTTTTTGCCGATACAAGGAATCCAGATATTTTTATAAAGATGACATCCTTTAATGTATCTTTCCAGGATTAGATAAGACGTAATAATAACTGGTAAATGACTCTGCAAGCATATTTATTCACTCAAGACTGTATTTTGCATTGCGACCCACTTTAAGTATCCATCAACATTTTTGATCTCCTTCCACAGCAAACAGTTACCGAGCAAAAGAATGATATCAATTTTAACAAGTGTGTATTATTATGCCTAAGAGAATAAATCAAATAAAGCATTCTAATGTCCAGCATTCAACTGTCTTAAAGTTTTAATTCGAATGCCCTACACAATGACCGAATGTTCTGACAATGCAGACAAGTTTAGGCTATATTTCCAACCCCGCCCAGATAAGTCCTTCCATCTCAAAACTGAAAGTTGTGTCGATGAAAAGTAGAGTAAAGTCGGCCTCTCAGACTTGGCGGCTGGGAATGCCTTGGACAAAGACAAAGTCCGGATGTTTGTGATCGTAACGTATAAAAAGCCACGCTGTTTCACTGGCTTAAAACACTGATCTTATTCTTGCAGAAGCCAGAAAAACGTCTGGATGAACTTTATGTTATTCGAGGGATGGGTTCGACAGATCAGTGAAACGTTTGTATCTCATGGGACAATTCCCCATAACAAGGTCCTCTTAATGGTTTAAATAAGTAAATAAATCTCGTGATTTAGCTACGAAATACGACCTCAATAACTCCGCCATAGCCTGTTCCAAGTCAGGTTGAGAAACGAGGAGGATTGGACGTGAGGCTAGTACCCTCACCCTGTAAAAAATCCCTTGAAGACTACAAAAACAACATGAAGTAGTCATTTCGGTCAACAACCCTGGCGTTTTGAAAGACATGCCACATCCTCGAATGTATCTTGAGAAATCGTACGCAACATGGTGCCCGGGATATTTTCCGATGTACATATGTCGAGCATGAGCGAAAGCCGAAAGGCAGTTTTCCCTCTGAACAACCATACCTTTTCCACTAAAAGCATTTTAAAGGTAAACATGGGGAATGTTAGAGCCTTATACGAAAGTGGAAAACTTGCGCAAGTAATCAGGGACATTAGAAAGTACCATCTAGAAGTCCTAGGAGTGAGTGAAATGAGATACGTAGGGCAAGGACGGCTCTTTAGCAATGGCATCATAGTACTATACTCGGGACCTAAAGATGAACATGCAAGGGGAGTATATATCCTGTTGAACAAGACAGCTAGTGCCTTTGATAGGCTGGGATCCAGTTTCAGATCGTATTGTCACTGCAAACTAAAATCACGACACACAAAAGTATCCCTTGCAGCAAGCAACAACAGAAAAAGACAAAGACGCCTTCTGTGATGAACTCCAGGAAACAATTGAAAATCTCCCTTCACATCACCTGAAGTTAGTCATTGGAGATTGGAACGCTAAGATTGGAGCCAACAGTACTGATGCAGCTAACATAATTGGACCGTTCGGAAGCACAGTGAACACAAAGTGATAATGGAATCAGATTTGCCCAACTATGCAATGAGAACGACCTGAGGATAGGAAATACCTTCTTCAAACATAAACTAATACACAAGCTTACCCAGAGGTCACCCAATGGCAGCATCATGAATGAGATTGACTACATGTGTATCAGCAGGAGATAAGGGGCATCAATGATAAACGTCCGAGTCTTTAGAGACACGGACATATCTTTCGATCACCTACCTGGTGATATAGTTGGAGCTTGATCTGAAGGGAGATGGTGTCGGCTTTCCAAAGTGTCCACATCCGTTGAAAGATTGCCTTGGCTTTGGCTAGTCTGCCATATATGTCTGGTCCAACATCACCTGTAGATGTTACTATGCTTCCCAGATATGGGAAACTCTCTACTTCCAGAGCTGCATGATTAATGGTAACAGGCTGTGCTGGTTTTGGGTCAATATGCATTATTTTTGTTTTGCCTTGATTGATCCTGAGGCCCACCTCCGGACTTTCCCCTAGTAGACTAGATGTCATAGCCTGGCATGTATGTTCGCTTTCTGGCACTAATACGATGTCATCCGCAAAGTCTAAATCTGTTATTTTTCTGCTGTTATCCAATGGGATGCCAAAGTCCGGGTTTGACATGGCTCTGGTCATGACAAAGTCTATTGCTATCACGAAGAGGAATGGGAATAGGATGCATCCCTGATTTCTGCCAGACAAATTTCAAACCCTTACGTTTTCCCAGTAAAGGATTTCACGCTGTATGTTGGGTTATCACATAGATCTTTTATTATGCTGATGTAACACACAGGGATGCCATAATATTTAAGAATTTTCCATATTGATGGTCGATGAAGATACTTAAAAGCCTTCTTAAAATAGACGGAATTTATGGTCAGCTCTTTCTGAAATTCCAGGCTCTGTTCGATGTTGTTTCGCAGTGTGAATATCTGTTCAATGCATGCTTTTCCTTCTCTGAAGCCAGCTTGGTGTTCTCTTAGAATGTCATCGACCACTGATTTGTCTTTTCACTATAACTCGCCTGAAGACAAACTTTCCCTGGGCCTGATAGGAACGTAGTGCCTCTCCAGTTGTCGCAGTCTTTCAAGTCACCTTTCTTCTGTAGTTTGACAAGAGGGCATTGTCCCTATTCTGCCGAGCCCTGTTCTTCCTCAAATATTTTACTGAAGAGAGTAATTAATTCTTTAAGTTGTGTATTGCCACCATGTTTCAGTAGTTCGCCACTAATATTGTCTACTCCTGGGGCGTTGTTGTTCTTGACAGACTTCACTCCCGCTTCTAAAGCGTGTGGCTCGTGTAAGTTATCCCAGTTGTATTCAACCCATCTGTCATTTTGCTTTTCTTCTCCTGTCAGGATGCGTCCATGCTTATCCTTGATGGAAACATTCATTGAGTTTTGTTTTCCAGTGAGCTCTTTGACAATTTGTACAGTGCTCGACTATCTTTTCTCTCTGTAGCTTCCTGTGTCTCAGTACTTTTTTTCTCGACCCATGCTTGCTTGTCTTTCTTGCAGTGGTTCTTGACTCATCTGTCAGCTTTTTTTAGGCTTCTTGGGACGATGTTTTGCTGTCTGGTCTTAGCTTTCCCCCTGATAGCTTTAGCTTTACGTCTTCAGTCGATCAAACTCCATGTTTTGTCTGATATCCACTGTTCCTTCAGCTTTCCTCTCCTGTATCCTATCACTTTCTCTACACTTCTTTGTTGCATTTCTGAAGTGTACTCACTTCGATTTAACGTCCTGATCTTTCTGGAGAACTGCAAGTCTGTTGGCAATGTTCTCTTGGAAGCTCTCAGAGATTTCTGGTTTTGTCAGTTTATCAGTTGCAAAGATCCGCTTCTGCTGTGGTTTTCTGAGTCTCTTGAGTTTCATAATTTTGGTAAATAAAATAACAAACTTCTTATTTTCACACTGCAGAGACACCAACAGGGTTTGGAAAGACATTTCAACGAAAGTTCAATTTCCACACTATGCAAAGCTCTTTACCAACGAAAAAAGAGCAATATGAAAATCATCTTAAGCTCCAGAAAGACATTATTGGAAATAATCAAGAGGACCTTAAAGATGACTGGTCAAAAATTGAACAAGGCTTACAAAGGGTAAACGCATTCGTTTTATTACTCCTTTGACGATATTGCTTTGAGATTTAGGGATTTTTTTTGTAAAAAGTGTTCTGTTGTTTGTTTCAATACGTAGTTTGTTTAGTGTGTGAATGACAGGTGATTTCCATTTATGCTTTTTAAAAATATTTGCTCTTGTTTACGTACAGAGTACTTAAAGTAAGGAATCCAACTATAATGATGGTTACTAGAATTCAAAATTGGATACCACTTAAAATTGCACTGTTTAAGCTTGCCATAAGAAATGAGAGATAGTAAAATAGTAAATAAGCATGCGCCGACAGCATCAGAATAATGCATCAGTTTTAGATATAAACAAGAATATGGACAAGTACCGTTCATAAAAAGAGACAATTTCCATAGAAATTCTCTATGGAAATTGTTGCAAATATCATAGTATAAGTACAGCTATGTGAAATACAGATTTTTCAGTTGACGTCAAACGATCAAAAGGTCAATAGACAGTTGACAAGATCTACAAAATACGATAGTACTTTTAACCCAGAAGTTCCACTTTTCGTTGTGCGGAGTGAAACTAATTTTATATATGTGATAAAAGCGTCGGTACATAAACGAGGCTCAGTTTAGTTTACCTGCAATAATACATCAGTATATAAGGTTAGTTTATTAGAATTGAAGATTACCAAATTGGATAATTTTTGTTTTTTCTTTTGTTTTTAATTATACATAGAGGTTGAAGTTTCTTCAAGTAAAACACCGTAGCTCAAAACAGCCGAATTTTTACAGATTAAAAGCATTTGATGATTGCTGGAATGCCGTGATAGAAAGAAGTCATGATGCTTTTACATTTGATCTGAGACAAATAAAGGTAAGCTTTGATATTTTGGCCCTACCATGTAGTTAGAAGTGGAAATGGAACAAATTTTCACACCGAAAATACTTTAGGTAGAAAAAAACGAGAACGAAGATATACACACTGGCACATTGGTACAGAGTTAGCTATATTTTCAGCAACAGTAGCATTTTCCTGTTTTCTTTTCATAAAGTCTTTCATTTAGTGCTCCTGCAACATTTGATATGTGGTTTGGGGGTATACAGAGGCAATAGTGATACATATTTATTACCTCAATAACGTATTAATGATGTCATATCTATATCTATATCTATGTCTTTTTATCTATATATGTGTATATCTATATATCTTTACTTTTATATATCCATATATATATATACAGGCAGATAAATAAACAGAAAATTCGAAGATCGATAGAAAGGTAAATAGATTGACCGATAGGTGGATAAATAGACATATAGTGAACAACAAAAAAAATCAACAAAACTTAGTTTAGAACTGTCAGTTTCATGTTTTCACAATCGTCAGCCAAAGAAGTTTAGCTGACGATTGTGAGAAAATGAAACTGACAGTTCTAAACTAAGTTTTGTTGATTTTTTTTTATCCATATGTTAGCTCTATTATTCCATACGTTAGCATTTAGACCATATGTTAGCTCTAATATTCTTATATTGTTGAGCATTATCGATATATATATATATGTATATATAACTGCATAAATACATTGATAGATTGATATATGTATGCCAAAATTGACTGCTAAGTGAAAAGAAACACATCCTCTAACTGTCCTTTTTTTAACTTACCTCTTAATGATTTCAATGTGGATGGGTTTTGTCTCTGCTGACATGCATTTTTAGTTAAATCTCGCGAGATAAATGGAAATATGTGTACTGTTGGTCAATATATTAAAGCTACATCACTTTTAAACAGAAGCTATCACTATTTGCAAGAAGAAAAAAGTATTTATGGTGTTAAAAAACTGTCAGTTGTTGCTATGTGTTCAAAAGTTCGAGCAAGGTACTGGATTGCTCTAAGAAATATCTTTTCAGTGCACATAAAAATTCAATGGATGAGTTGATTACAGGAAAGCCTACGATATGGTGGCTTACACATGGATTCTCGAGTGTTTAGAGAGGTCCGGGGTTGATACCAGAATAAGGAGCATGTTGAGAGCGAGTATGAAATCTTGGAGGACTATGCTGCAAAGCGGTGGAAAAGATCTGGGGGAAGTAACAATAAAAAAAGGGGATATTTCAAGGTGACAGTCTCTTGCCCCTCCTCTTTGTCATAGCGATGATACCACTGACCGCAGTACTTCGGCAAGCTGCACCTAGCTACAGTCAATGGAAATAAGTATTCGCGATTTTCAAAATGGCGGCATCGATTGATAAACAATGTTGCATCTTTCATCGTTCATAACTTTTAACTGAAGTGTCGGATAATAAAGGTTTTACTGTAACAGGTGCCCTTAAATATGACATCATCAAAGATATGATGTAATTTATTGTCTGCTTTGTTTACTTCCATACATTTGTTTACAAATAAACATGGGTCGGAAAAGCACAGAAAATCTTATTGTAAAGTTAGATAAAGAAAAGAAGAAAAAGGCAGACATATCTAAGCTTTTGAATTTTCCTTGGTCTACAGTCAACAGTGTTGTAAAGAAATTTCTGTCTACTGGATCAACAGAAATTAGGCCAAGAAATGAAAGGCATAAGTTGTTTACAAATAGTGATGAAGTTGCATTGATGAATGTTACTTATATCAAAGACTTGTTTGAAACAATTCCGTCCCGTATTCATGAAGTAATAAGGATGAAAGGACATCTGACAAAATATTAAGGCAAGAGTTTTTTTAAACCATATTTATTTTACATTTGTTTCCTCATTTTGTTTTTTAACCTTTGGCACCGCAACATCAAAATCACGAATACTTATGTCCAATGACTGTACGTGTTTAGGGATAAGACTAAATTAAATCATCTCCTCTACATGGGTGATTTGAAGTTGTTCGGTAAGAGCAAGAGTGACTTGGAGTCACTTTTGAATACTGTTCGTGTTTTTAGTGATGATATCAGGATGCAGTTTGGTTTCGATAAGTGTGCCATCATGGTTTTGAAGAGAGGAAAATTAGTGAAAGATCGTTCTGGAATCTTGTTTGAAAACAATGAGGTAATACGGTCAATTGCCGAGGACAATTCCTATAAGTATTTTTGAGTGCTTGAGTTGTATGTCATAAAGCAGAACAAAATGAAATCAATGTGCAAAACGAGTACATCAGAAGGTTGAGAAAGGTACTTAAGTCAAAACTGAATGCTGGAAACCTGTTGAAAGGTCTAAACAGGTGGACGGTATCTCTCATCAGATATGGAGGAGGGGTCCTATAGGGGCAACAGGAGCTAGGATAACTAGATCGGAAGACACGAAAGCTGATGCATGCATATGGTGCTGTACATGCACGAGCAGATGTAGGCCGCCTCTACGTACAAAGAAAAGTAGGTAGAGATCTGATGAGTGTTTGCGACACCGTGAAATATGAAGAAGAAAGCCTAAGCCAATACATCAGCAATAAGAGTTCCGACATCATGGGAGCAGTCAAAACGTATGTGAAAAGACCATCTAAAAGTGAAAGGAAAGCATTCAGGAAGGAGCAGAAAGAACAGAAGAAAGAAGGATGGCAGGAGAAGAAGATGCATGGTCAACATGTGAGGCAGACACAAGAATTTGCATCCCCATAAAGCTGACAATGGCTGAAGAGGGGTAGCTTGAAGCGTCAAACTGAGGGTCTCCCAGTTGCAGCGCAAGACTAAGCACTGGGCACCAGCTACAGGAAAGCCAAAATTGAACTCACCAGAGAATCAGCGCTGTGCAGAATGTGTGGGTAAAAGGATGAGACAGTGTCGCATATTATCAGCGAATGCAGTAAATTTGTTCAGTCGGAATACAAAGGGAGACCCGACCGTGTTGCAGGAGCTGTACACTGGAGTATCATGAAGGTGCACGGGCTACCGCACTCAGACAGATGGTATGAACACAGAGCGGAAAGTGTGGTGGAGGATGAAAATGTTAAAATCTTGTGGGACTTCAATGTCTATGTTGATAAATTTGTTGAAGCAAGGAGACCAGATATAATAATTATGAAAAAGAAAGAAAAAAGTGTATTCTCGTAGATATTGCTGTCCCAGGTGATGCCCGAACCGCAGCCAAGGAAGAGGAGAAATTTGATAAATATTCGGAATTGGCCCGAGAGGTATCTCGTCTCTGGGACGTGAAAACAGTGGTGATACCAGTTGTCGTGGGTACTCTCGAGTCCGTAACGGAGAGGCTTGCCCCTTATCTTGCCATGATAGACGTTGGGTTGTCGTTTGAAACGATACAGAAGGCAGCTCTGCTAGGGAGTGCTTGCAAAGTCAGACTAGATGATCTGTTGACCCCAAAGCCTCGGAGAGGCCCCGGTGCCAGATAATAACCGGTGTTAAAACCGAGAAAATCCTTTTCACATAATAATGATAAAAATAACAATGATAATTTGTCATTTTATCTGTGTTTATATAAACCTCGATTTTCAAAACATTTTATCCAGTTTTTGAAAATTAAGGAGACTAAGGAGGGTAAAATGATCAAAGATTGAAAAATATCAACGAAACAAGAATATTTTTGCCTGCAAACTCTTTGCTACAGAAGCATTTTTCAGAAAATTTAGCAAAACCCCTAATATTGTTTTGGTAGATAAACTAATGTAAATGTTATCATCCATCACGTATAGGACAACTACGATATGTATATAACTGCTTTAATGGATTCACAACAATCAAATAAAGATCTATATCAGAAATTAGATAAACTTGCTTCACGTCCAGTGAACTATAAAAATGACATTAAAGAAGAGCAACAAAAGCTTAAGACGTTAGAAGAGGAGGCAAAGTTTCAGTTGGAAAGGCGAAAAAGGTTTGTTATATTATTTTTACTCAGAAATGTTTGTAGAACCAGTTATTATTGGGTATTTCTTCTAATTGATTTTTTAGGGACGTTTCAGAGAATCATGCGTTTGAAAATGATTTTGAAATATCTTTTCAGTAACAATATTGAATTGTTTATGGAGATACTTGGATACTTGAATTTAGACCTTTCTCAACTGTTGCTCTTGGGCTCCAATCTCCGATAAATAGACTCGATGGTCTGTAAAATTTGATTTTTTGATCTCGCCATGTTATCCCAAGTCGTCGATGGGAAATTTAGCAACAGAAAGAAGACCTTGAATAAATAATATCTGAATCTTTTCATATTGTTTCATTCCAATCACGACTTCTCTTTAACTTGTAAGCAAGAGCTTTTATCTTAATTTACATATATGGCTAATGGTAGTGTGATGTTTATCTTTTTTTATAATTCTGTGGTATTGCCTATTGGGGTATTAGTGAGCGTGAAATGACGAAGAACTGACCTTCTGCTGTTGTCCGAAGGTCGTTTAGTGTCTTTAATAGGCTTGCAATGTTTGTTACCTTTTGGATATTATTGTTTTGCAGTGATCATTCGTAACCGAGCTTTCAATGTCATCTTGAATATCTTCATAACATACATTAATAGTAGAACAGATAACTCAGTAAAAGAGAATAGTAGGTGACCTTGAGGTCTTGCGCAAGGTAGCCTGAATGTTTGACCTACGCATTGTTAATTCTTCATCAGGCCATCCGATTGTTCAAAAATAGCCCTTTAAATGTTAAATTTGCAAACAACAAACGGTTGCGAGGTAATCTTAAGTTCTGAGAGCCTTCATTTACGTCACATTCTTTCTATTACCACAGATATTTTGAAAATAATCTTAACGTGAATATTGGTAATGACAGATTTGGCGATGTTTGCTATCAAACCCCGCATTTGTAAAGAATAATCCACATATTTTCATGCCCAACGTGTATATGTTCATGTATTTTACTGTGTCCAGTAATTTCGACCCCGAAAAACTGATAAATATCACATCTGCTTACACATGGCATGGCCCACTCTATTTCATACTAGTTTTCTTTTCTATTCTTTCACTGCTGCTGATTGATCTTTGCTTTATAATAACTCTTTTTTTACAAACTTTTCTTTTTAGCAGCGCCCTCTAGCGAATTAGTTTATTTTGGGTTCTTTAAAGCATTTTATTGACTGCCAAGCTCTCTTTAGATGGACAGAAATAATACTTTCTTACGATATTCCACTTTAATATGACCGTACTGATCTTATGACTTTTCCAACTCGAATTCTAAATAGAGATTACCAGACGTCTAACCGTTTTAGTCTGTTTCATACCTCCATTCCTGGTATCTGTTCTATGAACCTTTGTCCTTCTCTTGATAGATTGGATATTATTATTGTATATTTGTGAGATTAACCTTGAACTTGCATAACATTTCTTGGTCTTTTTGGTTCTCATTTCTTCTAAAAGGTTTTTTTGTAGTTTTATATATATTTTTTGAATATTTGAATGCTTTGGACCCACATAGACAGTTTCTTATGAGTACTCACTCATCGCTACGGCCCAGTTTAGGCTGTTGGGGAGTTTAAGGTAATAGAAATCATTGTTTAATTTTATTTCAACAATCAAACAAAAGAGACTGAGTTGTTTTTTTAAAAAGGTCAGTAATACACGGGAAAGGGTAAACAGGCTAGCAACGAGACCCAAGTGTAGAGATCAAGATCAAGAAAGGAAATTTTATCCTTGAAGCTTGGGTCTCAAGAATTGTGGTTAATTCAGAATAGTGTCCCTTATAAGGGCAGCTTAGTGATTCTCCAGTTGTTTGTTTTTTGGGTCCGGGTTCTGACATAAAAAGGAACAATTTTTTGACAAGAAAATTGACAACCGTTTACCTTTTAATTGCTGCAAAACACAGGTGTCAACATACCACGATATACTATCTTTAGATAGTATAACGTGGTATGTTGACACCTGTGGTGTGATATGTGGTGTGATATCATAGCAAGATTCATCAAAGATTTCGAAGAACACAACGAAGACCAGTGAAAAGATATAGATGGCTGGAGTTGTGGTATCGTTTGGAGAGTTGGACTAAACAGATGGATGGGACGTTGGCTAAGGCTGTTGAAGATTTCTTGGACAGAAAGATTAACAGATAAACAAATGTTGGAGAGAACGGTTTGAAAAGTAGACAGATAAGATTGTTAGGACACATTATAAGAAGAGTAAAGGTTAGAGACCTTTGTTTAATGGGAATAGTCTCGAGGAGAACACGAGAAGAGGTCCTAGAGAAAAGTATATGAGAGGAATAAAGAAAACAACAAAAAGCGAATACACCACTTTACAATCGTGGCAAAAACTGAAAGATTGCACCTGTGCCTTCAGGAATATGGCACTTCACAGGCAAGCGAGGTAGCATGCCGGAGCTCCTGTAATCTTTTAAAGAATTATAACCTTCGTTCTGGTTATTGTTTTTGTCTGAAGTAATGAAAGGTTTCATTTCTACTGGCAATATTCAAGAACTGTGGAATAAGGTACTTGCCTAAAAGATTTAGGCCGAACAGCTTTTTTGTTGTAAAGTAAAGCATATAAAAAGTTGATTAATTGGAAACTGAAAGGTATTTGAAGAGAACTGGTCTTTTGGATGTATATTTATTATGCCATTTCTTTTGATTTACCAATCGTTGAACATCTTGCTGTTGTGACAGAAACAGCCCGCAAATGTTTAGATACGTCTGGTGATTATAGGGCTTTTACTATAGTGATTTCTAAGAGATTTAACGGAGTTTTGCGTGCTAGGGGCCTGCAAAATCATAACTGTGACATGTTATAGATTCGGAGGTAATACAATTTTCATTTTTGTCGTCATCTTAGACTGATCTTAGTTTGGCCGTTGTTTGGAATTGATTTTCTGCTGTTAAATTTTGTTACTCGGGCCCCCATAGATGTCATTTTAGGTCCAAGCAAGTTGAACGACTTTATGAATGTTTTACAGGAGAGTTTTTTTTGGAACTGGAGATAGAACTGAACTCTAGTAGTATGGGTTGGGTTGGAAAATAGTTTGTCACTTCAAGCGTTGATAAGATGCAACTGATTTCTCACGGCGTACCTAATCAAGCTGTCATTTAGATTTCTAGGAGATTCTTTAACTTTCGAAAGGGAATAGAGACCCTATCTGACTTGATAAAAGCTGTTTTTTGTGGTTGGTGATCATTTTATCTGCAGAGGTCATGCTTTATCTTTATGGGCAAAAACTAAACCTCGAATGGAGTATTGGTGCCATCTTTGGGGTGGTACACTTTTATCTCAATTCCTGAGAACGATTTAGAATCGAGTCTCTCATACAGTAAAGTGATGGTTGTCTTACTCTCTACAGTCACTTTTGCATTGAGGAGATCATGTTTGTTGAACTTTTTATTCTCAGATAATACTTTTTCAGATTGACAGTGGAAAGCTGAAATCGTTTTTCGTGTAGTTCTCTGTCTTGTGTAAATTGCCATCATGTGAACGAATTCAGTCCACAAAATATTGTTTTCCGTTACACAGGCATGAAGTTGTTTAAGGTCAGCTGTTCGAATGGCTTCTTTTACTATGGCAAAATCATGTCTTAAGAGTACCATTGCCCAACTTCTATATCATTTTAACAGTGCTAACTTTAACTCTGCTTTCGATGCACGCACGGGAACATTTTATTTGACCAGAATAACAGGAACACCTATCTTTGATAGCCAGTTTTTTTTGTGGTAAACACCGTTCACTTAATGACGACGCCTTACTATTTTCCACGGTGTGAGAAATGTTAAATCTGCACAATAACAGTGGTATATGTAAAAGTCATCATTAATCTATTAAGACGCCATTAGATTTCCGTAATCATTGAATATCAGATGAAAAAGGAAAGACACACAAAAGGATGCAGAGGACTATTAAAAGAAAGGAGGTAAGAGTTGTAAATTAAAAAAGAATAGTTTTTCTTTTGAGAGCAATAGCCAAAGTGTACTTGGCAATGGGTGTAAAACAACGCTATTAGAAAACTGTCGCCTGAACTCCTTGGGATTGAGTAAGATAGATGCGAATGCCAACCCTTCCTTGTTATTGATATTTGTAGATATGTTTTAAGACGATTGATGGTGATGTTTGTTTTGCTTGCTTGATTGATTAATTGATGGTGTACGAACTGTCAAAAAGACATAAATATGTACGAGCACGATATGGAATTTCTCACAAGACCACTTGCGGAGAGATGCCAGTTGGGTCTAATTCCTTTGTGCTGGGACTCAACCTTGACTGTCACCCTCTCACCCCCACACTCCCGTATATATTTTTGTTTCTATTGTAAGGTTCCAGAATATTAATTAGACTTGTATCAGAAATGCTTTCTATCACTGTGGCACATTGCATACAAATAGATATTTTAACACCAAATTGAAAAAACTAGGCGTAATTGGATGTTGGATAAAGGATATATTTTAGAAGACACCGTTGATCAGTTCAATTTTAATTGATAAGACAAAGTAAGCATTACCTGATAGTGGTTTATCATATAAATGAAACTACTAATGTCATTTCATGTTTGTTTTGCTATTTTATAAGTGTATATTAATTGAAACCTTTGCATTGTACGTCATTTAGAATAAGTCAGTACAATGAAGACTTTTTTAGAATTCTATGGATGGTAAAAGTTTTGTAGATCTTTGTGTTGCTTTTGAATATTTGTGGTAGATTTATTTCTCTTTTTTTGGGAAAGCGAGTTTTATTGCGCTTTAAGGCTTTAACATACTTACTCTGAAGACAAGGAATTTTAACTGTGCTCCTCATAAAGTTCTGTAAAGCCACAATAGATCTTAAAGGCTTCTTTATTTTAATGGCTTTATTGGTGTTTGGTAGACATATCAATCCACATTGCATCAAAAGCTTTGCAGTGAGTACATTTTTGGGGTGTCATTTGTAGAGATATTTAAAGATTGAGAAGTAACAGCGTATTTTACATGGAAATCCAGAGAAAGACGTATTGTTTAGATTGTCCAATTTCTATGGCCCTGTAAGAGGCTTTTGATAAGTACAATAAGAAAAAGTTATAGAGGCGAAAAATAAAACAATTGGTAGTGAGTGTTAAAGTGAAGAACAGAAATATCGATTGACATAAACCACATGTTTAGATGGCTAGCGGTGATAGAGCAAAGAAGAAATGCGTAGAAAGAGAAGTGATAAGTCAGAACTATAAATGAAATCCATGTATGAAAAAGCCTCAACTAAGTTAGTTTGAACCCAGTTTTGTATCAAGTAGAAGCATGGGTAATGAACAATGAAACTACAAATTTGGTGGAGATGCACGAGGACATTTTTTTCATGAAATGAAAGGGCAGTAAAGAATTAATAGGTAAGTCTGGAAATAAAAAAATAGCGGTCCAAAGTGACTTGTAAACAGGAAAAAACTCCAATTACATCTAAATAAAAACATAAGTAGATGCAGTTAAATAAAAGGATATAGGTAAATGAAAAAAACCCGGAACAGTTTCATTGTTATTGATCTTATCGATATTAATATACTTTATTCATTTTAGTTTTTTTGTACAATTCCAAGCCGAATGCTACCCTGGCATTTGAGGCAAAGGAAAAGTTAGTTCAAACTTTTACTCTGATTTTTAAGATTTACACAGAGACAGCAAATCAATCTATAAATTAATAAGACGAAAGGAAAGATAAGAAAGGAAGAAAAGAAACAAATAAATCAGAAATCTAGATTGGGAAAGTGCATTTCTTAAAATGCCAGCGGTTCCATTTATAGTAATCTTTTGCATTTTAGACAGAAAAATCACCTGATATTTTATTTACGTAAGAATCAGTGCCTTTGGTTATGACAGCAAATGTTTCAATAACTAAAGCCACCACGGCTGTTTCCAAATATCACATACGCTCCACCTCATTTCTATTGTCGTTGTATTTTGATATTTTATCAACCTCCTTTGAAGAAGTATTCTTATCACTANCGTGAGCATAGTAATTAATAGGATTATCAGGTACTGTGACCTAATAACAAAGAAAAATAAAGTGGCCACCTGACTGTTAGAACTGACCCTGTGAAAACCATATTCTGGTTGCGCGCACGAGGAAGGTCATGCCAAAATGATTTTATGTGGTAGCGAAAAATAAAACAATTGGTAGTGAGTGTTAAAGTGAAGAACAGAAATATCGATTGACATAAACCACATGTTTAGAAGGCTGGCGGTGATAGAGCAAAGAAGAAATGCGTAGAAAGAGAAGTGATAAGTCAGAACTATAAATGAAATCCATGTATGAAAAAGCTTCAACTAAGTTAGTTTGAACCCAGTTTTGTATCAAGTAGAAGCATGGGTAATGAACAATGAAACTACAAATTTGATGGAGATGCACGAGGACATTTTTTTCATGAAATGAAAGGGCAGTAAAGAATTAATAGGTAAGTCTGGAAATAAAAAAATAACGGTCCAAAGTGACTTGTAAACAGGAAAAAACTCCAATTACATCTAAATAAAAACATAAGTAGATGCAGTTAAATAAAAGGATAAAGGTAAATGAAAAAAACCCGGAACAGTTTCATTGTTATTGATCTTATCGATATTAATATACTTTATTCATTTTAGTTTTTTTGTACAATTCCAAGCCGAATGCTACCCTGGCATTTGAGGCAAAGGAGAAGTTAGTTCAAACTTTTACTCTGATTTTTAAGATTTACACAGAGACAGCAAATCAATCTATAAATTAATAAGACGAAAGGAAAGATAAGAAAGGAAGAAAAGAAACAAATAAATCAGAAATCTAGATTGGGAAAGTGCATTTCTTAAAATGCCAGCGGTTCCATTTATAGTAATCTTTTGCATTTTAGACAGAAAAATCACCTGATATTTTATTTACGTAAGAATCAGTGCCTTTGGTTATGACAGCAAATGTTTCAATAACTAAAGCCACCACGGCTGTTTCCAAATATCACATACGCTCCACCTCATTTCTATTGTCGTTGTATTTTGATATTTTATCAACCTCCTTTGAAGAAGTATTCTTATCACTAGGACAGGTCATGTCAATCACCAGGCAGGTTTTATTTTTATTTTATCAGGTTTGTTCGCCCACGTTTCACGGTCAGTCTGGATAATGAAATCCCAAATAATTGTGGTATTCTCATTTTCAATCACCAGTGGGGTTTCATCGACATACTAGTTTTTGGAGCATGGTAAAGAGTAGAACTGAAATAATGTCCAATGTATGTATTGGCCAACTCGGTCTTGTCGAACCGTGTATTCAGTGTTGGCTAAGACATCAAAACCCAATACAATGTGATCAATCATTGCTGGGAGATTCCGACATAACCTACACTTAGGATCATCACTGTTTTTAAGTATATTGGCCTGACAATACGTATTATACAGGCCCTGGTCCTGTACAGCTATAATAAACCCTTCATCTTTAGTTTTTAAGCATGTACTTTGTAACCAGAAATGTGTCTTCGGTGTTAATGTTAATGTTAATGTTAATGGTAATGTTAATGTTAATGTTAATGTTAATGTTAATGTTAATGTTAATGTTAATGTTAATGTTAATGTTAATGTTAATGTTAATGTTAATGTTAATGTTAATGTTAATGTTAATGTTAATGCTAATGTTAATGCTAATGTTAATGTTAATGTTAATGTTAATGTTAATGTTAACGTTAATGTTAATGTTAATGTAAATGTTAATGTTAATGTTAATGCTAATGTTAATGTTAATGTTAATGTTAATGTTAA